>CAKNXH010056871.1:44448-64417 GCA_932178445.1 Andricus quercusramuli
GAGAAATTCCCAGATCCTCTTAGCAGAGGACCGAGAGAGTAAAAAGACTGAGAAATTCCCAGATCCTCTCAGCAGAGGACCGAGAGAGTAAAAAACCTAAGAAATTCCCAGATCCTCTTAGCAGAGGACCGAGAGAGGAAAAAAACCTGAGAAATTCCTAGATCCTCTTAGCAGAGGACCGAGAGAGTGAAAATAGGCAATAAATAAGAGAGAAGAAGAAAAACTTATAGAAGTTTGGAGAGCAGAGACATATCGAAGGTTAAATTTTTTAAATGGTTGAGCACTTACCGTTATTGGTTATATTTATCGGCGGAGAGAAAAAAAGAATTCGATGAGTTGATATCGGCGGATGAAAATATCTCCAGGGATCCGGAGACCTTCTTCTTTACAATTTTCAGGCTCCTACGGGGTTTTCCACCTTCACCTTCGTACACTGGGCCACCGTAATAAGTCGGATTCTTGGGATTAGGTTTTTCGAGAAAAAATATTAAGTCGGAATTAGGATTTTTAAAATAATTAAGTCGAGGTTAGATTTCCGGACACACACTTTATTCCGTCGGAATTGATCGTCGCTGAACAGGTAGCTCGCGAATACTGCTCGAACGCGAAGCCTTCGCTCTTTAACAAAAAAAAAAAACTCGCCGAAATTACAGACTCAAGTCGGAGCGTCAACTTTACCAGTTGGTGACTGGATCAGTACTGCCTCAGGGCTCACCGTGAGTGCCGTCTGAGAGCAGCGCTGCGGCGTGAGCAGTAACTAATCGACCGATCGATGTATCGATTCATTGAAGGTCGCGGCTGGCGTGCGAATAATTCAAATCAACTTAACAGTTAAGATTTTTAAATGAGTAACAACCACAGCTAGAACAGAGGCGCTGTGCCGTCAGTCTATTTTAGTATAGTTGGGGGCTGTTGTTTTGAGAAGTGTAACAGAATAATAATTTTAGAGAAAATTAATTGTGTAACAAGCTAAACTCTCAATTTCTTTATAAAAATAGTTTGAATAATAATACTTGAGAATTGACAAAGTATCACAGAAAAAATTCATCGGAAAGATATTCTTAGTTAATTCTGTAAAAAATGTAGCCTATTCGTTGACAAATAGCTAAACTCTGAATTTGTTTATAAATATTGTATAAACAATTAATAATTCTGGAAAATTTGCAAAGCATCATACAAATAAAGTCATTGAAAAGATATCCTTAGCTAATTCTGTGAAAAAATGTAGCATAGTTAAAGAATAGCCAAACTCTACCTATTTGTTAAGAAATAGCCAAAATTTACATTTTTGTGTGAACATTGTTTAAATTATTATTAATTCTAGTAAATTCACAAAGCAACATAAAAAAGAGTCCTTGGAAATACATTCTTAGTTGATTCCGTAAACAAATTGAGCTTATTCGTTTATGGAAATTGTTAAAATAATTAATCATTCTTGTGAATTTACATAAGAAGCATATAAAATAGTCATCAGAAAGACTTTTATTAGCATCACAGAAAAAAATAATCTGAAAAATATTCTTACTTAATTCTGTAAAAAATTGAGCCTTTGCGTTGAGATACAGCCAAACTCTTAATTTTTTAATCAAAACTGTTTAAATAATTTTGTAAATTTTCTTGTAAATTTATAAAGCAACATAGAAAATAGTTATCGGAAAGATATTAGAAATGCTATTAATATATTCATATCTATAAGAGAGGCGCATTTATCACGTAATTAGCGGTTGTCGCGAACCACCAAAATCATCTGGGTAGCCATTCACGAATTCATTGAAAGAAAACCCAACACATATGCAGTAGAAGTGACTCGGGATGACTCAGCCTTTCGAAACTACGAGCCCAAGCCATTTGCCTACGCAACGCATGCACAGGAGATCTGGTTAACGTAAACACACGCCTAGTCTTAATCCAAACACACGCCGAAGACTGACTTTCAAAGATAGAAAATTGTTATGTTTTGCCATTATCATGAGTAATAATGTTATCTTGATTTTATTCTTGAACATAATCTACAATCATTTCAACTACTCGTATCACTAACATTAGGATCATTAAGTGTATTATTATTATTTCTATGAGAATTCTTTGAAAAAATTTTGCAACCATTCAAATTTCAAACATAGTCACGCGCAGTCACCTACCAGAGAGACAGGCTGCGCGCGCTTCGGGAGCAAAAATAGATGCTGAACTGAACGGCTCGTGATAGTAGCTGGTAGGAAACTGGGAAAATTCCGGGAACAACAATTGCGCATAACGTGCTGCGCGCATCATTCAAGCGGCAATTTTAAATTTGAGTGGTAACTTAATTATCAAATACATCTCGTACTAGTGACCAAGATAATTTTGAGAAGTAGTTACATTCAGAGAAACATATTTTAAATCAAAGAAATAAAGAAGTACTATTTTTTAAGTTTTTTTCGAAAAAAATATTCTGTTCTGGGAATTTCGTTTTAATTCCTTAACACTCTGCAGTTATGGTTCATTTATACTATAGATAATAACTTTCTGGGTGGGAAATACAAATTAGTATGGAGAGTAAATTATAGAGAGATGTTGGTTTCCAAGTTTTTTTACGTCCGGAAATGATGAATAGAGTCCCTTATTTTATGCGAAGCGCATAATGGCATGGAAAATTTTGTTCAATTGGCAAAAACAGGAAAAACTGGTTCCTTTCGTTTTGAGGAACCTAATGACGTAATAATACCTTCATGTATGACAAAAGCAAGTAATAATTATGCTAGTATTGAATATTTAAATGAATTATAGTTCTGAATTTTTTATCGCATAATTTCGCATAATCCAGATTTTTGAAACATCATTTTGCATTACATGCCATTTTCCATCGTACAATTTAAAGATTTTCAAAAGCGAAAAAAATTGTCTCTGATGAATGAAAATTTTTTGAAGATTAGGAAAAAGAATTACGTTTTTCTAATCCCCAAGCGACACGTCCAGACTTTTATTCAATAAATTTGTTTGTGCAACGTTTCAATAATGTGCCGTTATCCTTATGAGGTTCACTATATAGAACATGACAATCATTAAAAACTAGATCTTATGGAATAGGTGTTGATCATATTAGGAGAAGTCATGTCTAAAGAATTTTTCTCAAAAACTTTTTGTTTGAAACGTTCAGTGTTGGAGAATGTGTACTGTAAAAAAGTTCGAAATTGGAATTATAGTAGTAGTTCAAGGTATTATTTTAATTGATGAAATTAAAAAATTAAAAAGTTTTTCAATAAAATATACAATTTCTTACCATTATTTTTAAGGTTAGGATTTTTTCTGCAGTCAGTTTGGATGTAATTGTGATGTATTTGTTACACAAATGTTGTTTATTAGAGAGTCTATTTATAAATTTAGTTAAATTGGTGCTAAAAAGATTTTTTTAACAGTACAAGTTTACGCAGTAGTGGTGATATTTAGAACTAATGTTATAGCAATGGGAACATAGAAGATTATCACTGTTATTATAAGGAATTTTAATTTGTTTGCCATTTTATGATTTCTTTATGTAAGGAATAAAGGCCATATAATGGTCCTATTGTATTCGTCACATACCGGGCAGGTAGAGTGGTTTACAGTAGTTGGCTGCCACCAACCCAGAGATAATTTCAGAGATAATTTCAAAAGTTCACAAATTTTAATTTTTAGTCCCTTTTAGCTGGTCTACTTGGTAGCCTGGTCGCAGGTATAAAGGGAACTTCTGCAGCCATTGAAAACTGGAATTTGAGTAGCTTTAAACGAGCAGCACTGAAACGGCACTGAGCAGTGCCGTTGTAATGATCGAGTTCAGTAATCTTGTTTAGACTTTTGTTACATTCTTTTTTAATATATATCATTTATCCAAAACATCTTTTATAATAGTTAAGTTCTTGATGTAAAATTTCAGTATTGTCCCAATCGACAAAGGCAATGTCCTCATTGCGGTATTTAATTAAATGTTTGCTCATGACTCTATGGTATTTTGGGTAACATTAGTTCCAAATATCACCGTTACTGCGCCTGTGAACAGCTAGCATATCTACATACTTATGAATACGTATTCAGCGTCGGAGAACTCTTTGAGGTCGTAAGTTTACCATCTTGCGCTCTCTGGTACAAAAAGGCTTTTAAGGAACCTTCTACTCGTTAAAAATATTGTTTTATCACCAACTCAACTAAAATAAAAGGACTCTTAAACAGACAACATTTATGTAATAGATACATTACAATTATATCCAAAATAACTGCATGAAAAATCCCAACAACAAAAATAATGTAAGCAATGGTAATTTTTTTATTTATTTTTTTAAAATTTCATCAGTTAAAGTAATACCTATAACTACTACTATAATTTAAATTTTTAGCTTTTCACAGTAAATATTCTCATGTTCCATATAGTGTGCCTGGCGAGGGTAACGGTACTTTACTGAAACGTTGCGCAAGCAAACCAATTTATTGTGGACAAGTTTGCACATGTCGCTTGAGAACTAAAAAAAAAATAATTATTTTTCCTAGTCCTCAAAAGTTTTTCAAACTTAATAATAAAAAGCAGCGTCTAGTTCCAAGCTTTCGAGAAAAATATCTCCTTTTTCTAGATCTCTTTATTCGTACCTAGAACAAATATCGCTATTTGTACCGTAATTTCGATACGCGTAGTATCGAGGATAATAAAAACGATAAAGTTTCCAATCATATGTGTGCACAAAGTGTCAGTAATGTTACAGAACGTGCCTACAGACACGCCTGTTCGGCACTCTGCGCTCAGGCCCTGAAAGCTTTTAGAGCAATCACGTTTCCCCCAGCCCCTGCAGTTGCTGCAGTTACTGTGCGCTTACAAAATTACACACAATTCATGTTTGTATTCTGGTGACTGTATGCCTGAATTTTGTGTTAGTTGATATACATCTTCAATATATAAAAAGGGAGAGCTGATAATTCCGAATCTTAGGAACAGTTACTTGTGATACTCACAACCCTGACGGCACGTCTGCAGAGCACAATGGTACAACCCGGATGCAAAGAGCTGTGCGCGCGAAACGTTTGCATGTGATTTAATTCACACTGAGTCCGCACGTTTGCATGAGATTCGGGCGTATTTTGTGAGAAATATACTTAAAATATTCTCAAGCTTCCAACAAATTTTTGTCACATTTTTTCGTTGAATCGTTGACTAATATTAGTTTAATAACTGATTAGGTTTAATACTTACGTATATTTCAAACAAGTTTCATATTCGTAAATTGTCTATATGATTTTTCCATTGTTAGTATATCATTCCAAATTTTTACTTTTATAATATATAAATATAAACAATAAGCAAGTTGTTTTTGCAATGAGTAGTTGATAAATGCTAGAAATTTTTCTTCTTTTTTTTTTAGAAGAATTTAAACGGATATAGTTATTGAATAATTGAAACAATGTTTGCACAAATTTGACACAAATCTGTGGACTCAGCATGACTAATAATTTGCACAAAATAGGCTCAAATTACTATCGAACACCTATCAAATAGTACTCAAACTGTCACTAAACCGTTTGCTTAAAACTTGTACGAAATTTGTAACATGCGTGCCGTCAGGGAAATAACTGTTTCACCGATCTGAATTACCAACTCTCACGTCGACGAGCCTTGCTTCTTCCCACATATTACGCGCACACACTTTTTCCCTCCAAAGCACTCGACCCAAACAGTCGCGTAGTCCGGCGATAACTGAACTGATTTGGCTGAAATGCGGTTGCGGGAGGAGGGGGGGATTGATATACATCCTTAACCCTTAGTGCCCGACTAGTGTACCACAGACATTAAGGGAATTTTTAAATCGTTTTTATTGTTGCCAAATTAATATATCTATATGCAGAAAACAATTTTTATCATTAAAAAAAGTCAAAGAGTGCCAAAATATGAAAAATACGAATTTTAGGGTTAAATGCAAATAAAAGGGAGAATTGAGAAACTCTGAGTTTTGAGAGCCACTGCTCGGGATTTCCATTCAAGCATCCGCTCACTAAGCTCGAGTTTCCCAGCTCTCGCCTTCACGAGCTTGCTTACGTGATCTTTACGTTTGAAGCACGCCGGGGCGCCCGGAGAGCACGTGCGAACCGCGTGGCTGGCTACATCGGTAGACCATGACTCACGTTTCGGCGTACGTGACAAGCGACAGGACACGCGCTTGGGAATTTTCCACGGGTTAAGCATCCCGTCAGAGTCCCAACCTGTGCAGTGGCTCTCCTCTCAATAATTGTTTTTAATTCAAACAATTTTTATACGATTATAATATAATACAGATAAGCGTGTGTGAATGCATACACATACAGATATCTGGTTTCGAATTCCTTTTGTTTTATTAGTTAATATTCGTCCACTGTACAAGTTGAAATTCCGAACTTTATTTTAAATACACATAATTTGAAGATTAAATTATTAGGATATATAAATTATTAAATGAATGGAATAACTGGGTATATATATATATATATATATATATATATATATTAGGGTGGGCCGAATTATACGAAAGTTTCTGAATCGAATCGTAATAGCGCGGAAAAGTTGCTACTCGTCACCCTGATCGCAATGAATTTTTTTTTCTATATCGGACCATATCTTCCAGTCGCGCATCACGTTCAAAGTTTCGAAAAATCGTCAAAAATTGAACAGGTTTCGGGATTTGTTCTTAGTAAGTTATAGCATTTTTTTTCATTTTTCTTTCCTCTTTTTTATTTTTATCCAAAGAAACAAATTTTTGTACTTTGTTTTTTAGGAATTGCAATAGCAACATTTTGTGGTGTTTGTCCAAATTTGATCGTTGAATTCTTTTTTTTTTCAGGAATTCTATACATTAAGTTAAAGTAATCGAATTTCGTTCAAAATCGGTATGTGACCTCTTCTAAATCGGTATGTGACCTCTTCTAAATATCCTTCGACAAAAAAAAACATTCCCCTTCTCATCCCCCTCTCCTGTAAGGGTGGGGGAGGGGCAAATATCGCAAAAAGGAGCCATTTTATGGTCGTTATTTTCCTCGTGTGAAGTGTGCTGGTGCGATCGGCTAAGGCGTTGAAAGCGTTTAAATATA
Source organism: Andricus quercusramuli (assembly GCA_932178445.1). Lineage (NCBI taxonomy): Eukaryota > Metazoa > Arthropoda > Insecta > Hymenoptera > Cynipidae > Andricus > Andricus quercusramuli. The sequence goes on from CAKNXH010056871.1 coordinate 51,508, forward strand.
TTATATTTAGAACAGTATTACGTAAATATACATCAGCCGCAATATGATGGGATGGGAGGGGGAAGGTGACCCTCAGCGAGGGATGACCAATGGCCAAGCTAGTTGGGCGGCAGCCGGTTCTAGGAATTCACCTTACCGCAGCGTGCAACGTGCCAACCAGACAAGTCGAGACGTGTCGAATTTTAGTGTTTTACTGTGCATTTTAGTGTTGATTAGAGAATGAGTATGACTGACAATGACGTCGAGGACGCCAGCATGTTAGACATTATTTAGCCCTGGCTGCAGCCAGTCCAAAACAGGATGTCAGCTTCTCTGCAGTAGCTAATGTCGTTGCTGATGATATAGAGTCCATTTACACTAAGGCATCTTTGCCAAAGGTCTCGCGCAGGAGAATTATACAACTTATCAAAACTCTTTACGATAAGTATCACTGCATTTCTGACTGTCAAATAAAGTTGTTTGACAGTTAAAAAAATCATGTAACGCAGAGAGAAAGCAAAGAGCAGCTAGCTGGCGGCGGGTCAGAACCCGCAATGATGCCATTGGTCCGAACCGACGGAGGAGCGCATTCCAGCCACAATCGTCACTCGGCCCTCACCCGGCACTCAGAACAGTTCGACTCGCTCGCACCCTGCTCTCCGACGCTTCGAGTAGCGTCATTACTTTGGACCACCAGCCGCTACACTGTCTCTCTCTCTCTCTCTCTGCCCAGGGAGTCTTTGGGATAATAAAGAGAGATGAATTTCAACTGATCGAAGTCAACTACTTTCATCAAACCTGCTACGGCTCTTTCCGAGCATCCAATTTGAAGCTCATCCAGTCCTTTTTAGAACTGAGTAGGCTTATTAACGAACATTTAAAACTGCTCTTTTCAGGGCAATATCTCTTGAAATTGTTTTATTTGGTTTGAACGCATTACGATCTTGTACTTCGGTACTCGATCGAAGTCTAGGAAGGAGATAAAATGTGATGACCCTCGGGTAGCATCCTTTTAATTTTCCAACCGAAACTTCTAGGGAGTCTCTGCACTCCATCTTGAACGGAATACGATCTTGTACTTCGGTACTCCATCGAAGTCAAGGAAGGAAATTAAATGTGATGACCCTCGTGTAGCATCCTTTTAATTTTCCAACCGAAACTTCTTCGGAGTCTCTGCACTCCATTTTGAACGGAATTCGATCTTTTACTTTGGTACTCGATCAAAACCACCTGGAACGCTGAGGCACGGATGGGACTAAACCCGAAACAAAAGAAGGCCCGGGCCATCCGACAAATCCATGAAGCCAAACCTCAAGCTCAAAAGAACAACACCTAGACTCCTGGAAACCAGGAACCCAAAATCGGGATTTCTGGAGACGAACACAAGACAGGGACTCCTGGGCACGACAACGAATCCGGAGGGGTAGAAATTTTGCCATTGCCGGTGTCTGTAGACACTGGCTCACCACTCGGGACGTTCGCCCCCTTGCCACCGGGATCCATCAGCTCAAGGAAGGCACGAGTCACCCGTCAAGCGGTTCGATCACAATTCGCCCCAGCCGATAAGGGCCGACCAGGAAAGATCTTCGGTGATCAACTTGCCTCTCGAGCGGGGAGTGTTCTATTACCCCCCTGACCCTACCCCGGACGGGCAAAATCCAGCAACCCGGAAGCCTCTAGCCGAGCTAATAATCCGTCGAGAGGAGCAGTGGAAATTGAAAGAAGGAAGCTACGGGACCGGTACCGTTTCCTTATCAGGACCACGAAGCTCGGCATCCGTCGGATGGATCGTGCCCCAACGAGGACTTCTAAAAGGATCTCCAGCATTTCAATCCGCAGGATGCGGCCAACACTAAGCACTTACGAAGGACGGCACCAAGGGGACTCGCATATCCCGCGAACCTGGAACGGCGGACCTTCTTCCGCGAACCGAAGGCTAGGTTCTAGGTGTTACAGCGGTTCTTATTTCGCATGAGGGGGCAGAAGCCCTAAGAATTCATAGAAGGAGGAAACCCATGGAAGCTTTTTCTCGAAGCCAAGGGAAAGAGGACGTTCCTTCTGCCTCCGACTAGCCCAAAGAACCCGCCTAAGGGTATGAGAAGCCTGGACACGTGGCTTCTCCATACGCAAGGATACGTCTACCTGGATCCTCGGCGAGTAAGTCAAATCTCGCCTCAAGGAAGAGAGGCACAATATTAACCTCGTCTTTTAATTAAATCAACGGCCCCTTTCGGGGCCACCAAAACGTTATAACGAAGGATACTTCTTGCTCACCAAGCAACCCGGGAACGTATCAATTGGCGGTCCGACCTAGGGGCTCAACAAAACCCCTGAGCAGTCTCATCTCACCGCTTTCGAAATCAAGAGCTCATCCAAAAATACTAGGCGGAGGATGGTGCTTCGAACGCCGACAAACAACAAGGCCATCATCGAGCGCACCATTTCTACCCGGCAGACTCCCGCCACTTCCGGAAGTGGACAACAAAATCCGGTGGCGTCCAGCAACCCTACGCAGCAGACTTTGCCATCATCTCACAACGCTACATAACTCTTATCTCCAGGTGGTAAGGTTGCCCCAACCTCATCGTCATCGATCAACACTGTTCCACGTCCATCTTCGTTCGACAACGCAGTACAGCAGCCACTCTCACTGAATGAATTCGCTCTGGATGCACACTCGATGGGAAACTTTACCCTGGAGTTATCATCAAGCAACAGCGCTGTCCCCTTGTACGGATTCTTACCAGTAACCGCCCAAGGAGCATCAAGAATGGGCAAGGCCCACTCATCGCTGACGCACGGCGTCACGGCTCCTTTCCGTCAACGTGCTAGAAGTCTTTCGTTAACTTCTATGCAGCACTGCACCTCACAGCCACACTAATCCAGGAGCACAGGGGCACCAACCTCCTTGGGGAACCCGTCATTCCTGCCGACCCAAACCTTAGCCACAATGCCACAAAACACCCACTTCAGACCTCAGCATGAAGCTCCATCTTCAATCTTTGGAGGACAAGCAGCTCTTCCTAACTGGGCGGCCCTGGTACGGGCTAATCGAGCTCCACCTTACGAGCTACCCATCTTCTCAGGAAAAGACCATGAGGACCCCGACACCTTCCTGCCTGAATGTGAGCGCTACTTCACGCAGACAGCTACGGAACCATCATAGTGGACCCGCCTTGCTGGAAAGGCCCTGAAAGAGTCAGCGGCGAAATGGTGGGAGGTTTACAAACCCCTGTCACTGACATGGAGAAAATTCATGGAAATTCTCAGGCAAAAGTACACCAGTCACACTACACTTATGCGCTTAGATATGCAACTTTACGCCCGGAACAGACAAAGAAGGAATCGCCGCGGCGTTTCTACAACAAAAATACCTGCTGGCCCTGAGACTTCTACCTGTTGCCCCCGAGGAAGATATTGTTCGCATTCTTCCAGAGTCTCTTCGGCCGGCCATCCGAAGAGTTATTCGTGCTGCTCTTCCTCGAACATTCGGGGACTTCATGGATCGCTCCGTAGAGGCGTAAATGGATGAAACCGAAGACCAGCCTCGGAGGGAGGTGAAGAAAGAAGAAACCCGGAGGACTTCGGCACCAGCCAGAGCACCAGCGCCCGGAGATGATCAACGGCGTAGTGGCCCACCTGGTCACTACTGCCCGGAATTCCATTTTCACCGGGACTGCCCCGCTCTCAGGGCGGAACGAGGAAACACTTCTCAGGGAAACTGGCGGAGGTCAGCGGCTCATGGAACCGCCGAGCAGCCAGCCAACCAGGAGCCCCGACAATAAACCAGACCAGCACCACTTCACGTCGGACTCATGTTCCTCAAACAACTTCGTGAAGGCTGGCCTGCTGAGCAATGCCCAGCTGCGGACTCTAGGGCCCAGCCCTCCACATGCACAGCTAGCAGCACGAGGAGCGAACGTCAAATTAATTGGCTCCATAGTTCTGACACCGGATATCTACGGACGTTACCCTGGCACCTTTTACGTCAGCCTGGACTTGGAGAACGAACTAGTATTCGGAATACCCTGGTTCGAGGAACACTGCGTAATTTACGAACATTACCTGGGAAGTATTTACTTAGGGGTACAAGATCGGAACCGAGTCTACTTCACGACAACTTCCCCTTGGAACATCAGGATGCATTTTTCAACTTGGCAAGACTCAACAATCAAACTTTCCACCAAGGAGGATCCCTGCGCCAGACAATGGCGGTCCAGCACGAGATCCACCTGTCCGATTTGACCCCGTTCCGAGAACCACCCCGTCGATATTCGTAGAAGAAACGATTGTGGCTGGACGTACAAGTACGCGAGATGCTCGTAGACGGCACAATCGAACCCATCAACTCCCTTTACAGTTCAGCCATCGTAGTCGCAGGCAAAAAGGACGGAGACTACCGATTCTGCGTAGATTACCGTCGGATAATTAAACAAACTGTGGACGCTCCTCAATACTTGCCCCGGATACACGAGATACTCAAGGATATCGGCGGCGCCCGAATTTTGTCAACGCTCGATCTCAAGAGTGGATATTGGCAGATTCCTTTGGCTCCGGAAGCTAGAAAATTTACTGCCTTTACTACACCCAGTGGTGGACACTATCAATTTCGAGTCATGCCCTTCGGGTTGAAGAACGCACCCGGCAACTTTTAAAATTTTATGAGGCATGTGCTCGCAGGCCACTGAGGTAATTTTGCAATTGCTTATTTGGGCGACATCATTGTCTACTCCGAGAATTGGGAGCAATATCTGCAACACCTGGCCCTCACTCTGGAAAGGCTCTATATATACGGTCTGACGTGTAGAAATGCCAGTTCGGTCAGACCAGTCTTCCCTATCTCGGCCATGTCGTCACTTCTGAGGGTAATAATCCCCAGCCGAATTCACGAGTAGGTTACTCAGTACTCGGAGATCATCGCCGCGATGACAGACTTGCTCTCGCCAAACGACCCCATAAATGGAACGGAGATGCTCAGAAGGCTCTTGAAAAGGCTAAGGAGGCCTTTAGCCGTCACGAGCCCCTCAGCCGGCCCGAATTGTCGCTGCCCTTCATCCTAAAAACGGATGCTAGTGCCCGAGGAATGGGCGCTGTACTAATGCAGCAGGTACCCGAAGGACCACGCAGGATCATCAGCCACGCCAGTGCCAAGTTCTCCCCAACCGAAGCAGCCTGCCATTGTAACGAACAGGATTGTTTGGCTGTCATTTGGGCCATAATGCACTTCCGATCTTACTTAGAAGATCAGTGGTTCACCCTGCGCACGGATAGCAAAACACTAACTTGGTTGGACAGACAGAAGGACACCCGCAATAAACTGACAAGATAGCATATGCTGCTCAGTCGCTTTACCTTCAACATTAAACATTGCCCAGGGAAAAACAAGGAATTGCCCGATGCTTTGTCCCATCACCCAGATCCGAATTCGTCATCACCAGGGGAGCCAGATCTGGAGCAAATGGTCCCACCTAGGATTCATGGCAACCAAGAGGTTTCCACCGAGGACGTCCCAGTTCTCTACTTCACAGGTACCCTCACTCTTTTTGAAGAGATCACCATCGCTCAGTTAGAAGACCCGGGATCGAGAGAGACATCCAACGATGGATACAACTAAAGGGCCGCCCCCGCCGTAATCTTCAGGAAGAAAATTTCGTCAACAACCACCGATTGAATGAGAAGGGGTTCTGGCGCATCTCGACCGACTACACCAAGTGGTTACTACCAGCACCCAAAGCCCTACGTCAGCGGATAATCTGGGAGTATCACGATGCACCAGTATGCGGCCACCCAGGAACTGAGGAAACCATTCGGGCGATCAATGTACACTTCATCTGGTCCGGCAGGAAGAAAGAAATCAAACGATACGTGACGGGCTGTCATCTATGCGCATGCTGTAAACTGAACGTGCCAGATATCCGGACAATCAACGTCCTCGTTCAGCACGAACGGCTTGGGACGCAGTCGTGGTCGACCTAATGGGCCCCTATCCTCGCACCAGTAAAGGACTCACATTCATCCTTGTGGTCACGAACATGTTCTCCAGATGGGTGGAGGCCTTCCCAATGCGCTCACCCACCGCACCGAATATCATTAAGCTCCTGGAGGAAGAAGTTTTCTCACGCTGGGACTATCAACGCCGGTTCTTGATTGACAACGGGACTCAATTCACTGGTCACGCATGGACCGAAGCCAGTCAGCGTTGGGATGTGGAACTTTGGACTACGGCCGTCTATCATCCCCGAGCAAACCCCACCGAGAGACGCAACCAAGAGATAAAGAAAGGTTTGCGGCTTCGGTTAGGAGCCAGGACGCAACGCACCTGGGATCAACACCTACCAGACCTTTTGTTTGGTCTCCGCCGACGTCGAAACGCCGCCACGGATAACACACGTAGTTACCTTCTTCTAGGAAAGACCATCCCGCTCCCCGGAGAATAACGTGTTCAGGCCCAAGAATAACCTCCCGAGTTCTAGGATCCAGCTGAAGATCCTCAGCAGAGAGAAAACAGGGCTCGTGAACACCAACAACTCTATCAGAAGAAATATGCGGCAGAACCATCCGCACCCCGTTATACCGTCGGAGATTTTGTAGTGACAACTAACCATCACCTCTCAAACAAGGCCGCGGGTTGTAATGCTGCTCTCGACCATCGTCGTTTGGGACCATACCAGATCACACAACATATATCTGGAGATGTTTATTGGATCCAGAAGGATGGTCATCAGCAGAACGATTTTCTACCGATGACCTTTCCTCGGGCTCAGATGATGAAGCTTAATCCTTAGTCGCTCCATGCGTTGCCTGAAGTGTCAGCGAACAGCCGCACCCATCAACACTCGACCGAGCCCACCAGGTTCCAGCTGAGACACGACCTGCCCGAAGTGTCGGCGAACAGCCGCACCCATCAACGCTCGACCGAGCTTATCAGGTTCCAGCTGAGGCACGACCTGCCATCCATGTCGGCGAACAGCCGCTCTCATCAACGCTCGACATTCTTAGCCCTTAGTGCCCGATTAAGTGTACCACAGACATTAAGGGAATTTTTAAATCGTTTTTACTGTTGCCAAATTAATATAATTGTATGCAGAAAACAATTTTTAACATTAAAAAAAAAGTCAAAGAGAACGAAAATATGAAAAATACGAATTTTAGGGTTACATGCAAATAAAAGGGAGCATTGTGAAACTCTGCGTTTTAAGAGCCACTGTTCGGGATTTTCATTCAAGCATCAGCTCACTAAGCTCGAGTTTCCCAGCTCTCGCCTTGACGAGCTTGCTTACGTGATCTTTATATTTGAAGCACGCCGGGGCGCCCGGGGAGCACGTGCGAACCACATGGCTGGCTACATCGTTAGGCCATGACTCACGTTTCGGTGTACTTGACAAGCGACGCGACACGCTCTTGGGAATTTGACACGGGGTAAGCATCCCGTCAGAGTCTCAACCTGTGCAGTTGCTCTCCTCTCAATAATTGTTTTTAATTCAAACAATTTTTATACGATTATAATATAATACAGATAAGCGTGTGTGAATGCATGCACATACAGATATCTCGTTTCGAATTCCTTCTATTTTATTAATTAATATTCGTCCACTGTACAGGTTGAAATTCCGAACTTTATTTTAAATACACATAATTTGATGATTAAATTATTAGGATATATAAATTATTAAATGAATGGAATAACTGGGTACATATATATATAAAAGTTAAAGAACCACCGCAGGGTACCACTAAGAGCAACTGCCATCTAAAAAGAAAATGTCAATAGCCCCCAGTAGAACTGCGGTAAAATGCACCTATGGCCACGTCTCAATGTCAGGCCTCGAGTGCGCAATGGAGACTGCAGCCCGAAAATCGTAGTTCCAGAAAATCTGGCACTTCTCGTTTCGGACAATTGACTCTATATCCCTTGGAGCGTGCGGCAGGGCAGGGTCGCGACCAACACCGTAAGAGCGACAAAGGTGGCAATAAAGTACTCTTAGGGCCGCATTATGTCTATAGATATACGTTTTTCCTGCGTGGGTCTGACACCCCGATAGTATGTGTTCCAGGTACTCAGCGTGTGCATGACACGCTCTGCACCTATCACTGGGAACTTCTTAACATAAAATGCGGGCGCGGTATGCTAAGGTGGAGATTACACCGTCCTGGCATGCGAAAATGAAGCCCTCTGTACATGAATTGAGCCCTGATGATTTGAGGAAAGCAAAAGTTTGCTCCTTTGACAAGGACTGTTTTTCGACATTTCTGTGAAAGTTTCCGAGCATATGCTTGTCGAGTAACTCTTGGTGAAATTTGCTAACCTCTGCTTTCTTTACTTCGGCTTTTAGGCGTGAAGCATCTAGATGGAGTAATGCACTTTCCTCACTTCTGATGTTGAAATCCAGGCCAAGGGCCTCGGCAGCTTGCTCCGCGGCTTTGTAAAGGAACGCTCCTTCGCTAATCATCTCGTGGTTTCTGACCATCTTTAGGAGAGGATCTCTGCCATTCGCAACGATGTAAGCTGTACTGAAAACAATTCGGTTATGAAGACATGGGAGATTCCGAAGTCCGCGTCCGCCTTGATGGCGTGAAATGTATAATCGCGGAACTGACGAATTAATATGCAAGCTTTTATGCATATGCATGATCTCACGCGTGGTGACATCAAGGGCCTTAAGCTCGTTCTTCGTCCATTGAACCACCCCAAACGAGTAGAGTAGAACCGGGACGGCAAGCATGTTAGTCGCAGATACCTTGTTCAACGCCGACAGATTGGAAGACCAAATCTGTCTAAGAAGATGTTTGTATCTGCTTAGGAGAGACTCCTTCACTGATGTTACGTCCTGAATGCGGCTTTGAGGCACGCCCAGGTATGTATAGGTCTCTCCAGTGTTAAGATGTCTAATAACACTTATATCCACAAGCTCAGGGTCCTTGGGAACGCCAGTAATCTTTCCTTTCTTCAAATGAATTTTGGCACACTTGTCCAAACCAAAGTCCATCCCAATCTCTCCTGTGTAGATCTTGACGATATTTATAGCAGTTTGAAGTTTGCTTTTACAAGCGGCATAGATCTTTAGGTCATCCATATAAAATGCATGAGTGACCTTATGCTCACGCTGATTAGTGTCGCCACAGAGGTATCCAGGAGAATTTCGTAGTGCGAGAGATAGAGGCAGAAGTGTGATGCAAAAAAGCAAAGGGCTCATACTATCCCCTTGAAAGACGCCCCTCTGGAAGGTGACCTTGTTCGTCTTTTTTCACCTCTTCGGCAGTGACTGATGGGCACTCCTCCTCAGATTTTATGAGGCTGTTGCAAAACTCCTTGAAGCGGATGATATTGTCAGTTTCTTCTTTCAACTCTAGTGTTTTCGGGATCTTGTACACCTCTCTCCAAAAAGTCTCTACCTCCTTGGGCTTGGGTGGATTTTTTATAAAAACAGGGGGATCACTGAAGAGGCGTGATGGGTCAGCAAGAAACTGTTGATTCTCCCTGTTCCATCTCTCCCTCTTCTGTATCCTCCTCCTTGCGTCAGATAACAGCCTTATTTTGTCAACAATATGCTGCTTGATTGTCAGCAGCTTTGACTTGTTCAGTGTGTGATTCAAGGTCCTTAGTTCTTGGGTGAACTTTCGAACCCTTTCCGTGAACGGTCTACCAGATGTTATGTAGTCAATCACACATTGAACACGGGACGCATTCTGTCTTGCCCATCCAATTTTCTTGTTCAGTTGATGCAAGCGTCTTCTGGTCTTCGTTTCATCTTCGTCTGCAGCTTGTTCAAGCAGCGGTTGAGGAAGCGTTCCGCGTACATATCCATTTTTCCGGAGGTAGTCGGCTTGATTTCGCAAAGACTGATGCAAAACGTATTGAAGCTCTGGGTGTTTCTGGCACCACTGAGTATGCATACGCGCCATAAAGCCTCCGCGAGCAGGGATAATACTGGCATCGTAGCAGTCTAGCACGTCATTCTTAAGTTGATCCGTCCAATGAATGTGGGCGTTTCGCCGGTTCGTCGTCGTGTTTCCATCTAAATTATTTTCAGCACCACGAACTCTAGGATGATCGGCATTGTTTGCCGATCCATTATCGGGTGCTCTGCGCGTTCGATCGTGTTGAACCGCATCTACAACATTTTGGTGGTTTGTTGGTTTCATTGTTGTTCCCACGAGCAGCTAGGGAAAGGGTTTGTCAATCGTTGTAGAGCCCCGCGTGCAAGGATAAGGCTGATACTCTGAGACGTCGCCCGGTATGCCAGAGTTACCGTTAAAGACACCTCACCCAGGTGCCATCCAGCTTTCGGCACGGTTCTCACACTTTCGCTTAGGGGTTATTCCTTCGGGAGCATCCCTGGACAATTGTCCGCGACTGCTTATTAATTATTGTAACCATATTCAGCAGAAACCCTTGGTACGGGGACCCTCTATCCGCAACCCGAGGACGCGTTCGGTGGCTTTGTCATAAGCCCTGCGGTTCTATTCCAAGGGAATCGAAACCGAAGATATATATATATATATATATAGTTAAAAGTTTGTCATAAGGACAACCGCAGGATTTCGCCGTGAGCGGGTGCTAATCTGAAAAATTGCACCCGCTCCCAGCGAAATCGCGGTAAAATTTCAACTGTAACCACGTCTCACGACCGTGAGATGGGCCTTCAGGAGTGAGTATTTAAGATGGATAAGATTTGATGCATTTCGCTCACCCCTGATATTGAAGTCAAGGCCGAGTGTTTCAGCAGCCTCTTCCGCTGCTTTGTAAAGAAACGCCCCTTTGCCTACTTATTCGTGTTTTCTGACCATTTGAAGAAGAGGATCTTGTCCATTTGCGACAATATGCGCTGTACCCAGAACAATCCTGTTGTGAAGACATTCAAGATTCAGTATTCCACGACCACCTTGACGGCGTGAGATGTAAAGTCGTGGAACAGAAGACTTAAGGTGCATGCTTTTGTTCATGTGCATAACCTTTCGGGACCCGATATCGAGGGATCTGAGCTCGTCCTTCGTCCATGGAACTACTCCAAATGAATAGAGTACTACTGGGACGGCAAGCATGTTCGTTGCAGATACTTTGTTCCTTGCCGACAGTTCGGAAGACCATATCTGTCGGAGGAAACGTTTATATCTGCATCGAAGAGTATCCTTTATAGATGTTACGTTCTGAATGCGGCTTTGTGGCACGCCCAGGTACGTATAGGTCTCTCCAGCGCAAAGGTGTCGTATAGCGCTTCTGTCAACGAGTTCAAGATCTTCGAGGATATATATAGTTAAAAGTGTGTCTTAAGGACAACCGCAGGATTTCGCCGGGAGCGGGTGCTAATCTGAAAAATTGCACCCGCTTCCAGCGAAATCGCAGTAAAATTTCAGCCGTAACCACGTCTCACGACCGTGAGATGGGTGGTAACAGTCTGCGCGAATTCAATGCGATGATCCGGCGAAAAACAAAACAAAAAAAATATATATATGGGCCTATGACAAAGCCACCGAACGCGTCCTCGGGTTGCGGATAGAGGGTCCCTGTACCAAAGGTTTCTGCTGCATATGGTTACAATAATTAATAAGCAGTCGCGGCCAATTGTCCAGGGATGGTCCCGAAGGAATAACCCCCAAGCGAAGGCGTGAGAACCATGCCGAAAGCTGAATGGTACCTGGGCGAGGTATCTCTAACGGTGATTCTAGGAAACCGGCGACCTCTCAGAGTTTACAGCCTTATCCTTGCATGCGAAGCTCTACAAGGATGGACGAACCCTTTTCCCTAGCTGCTCGTGGGAACAACAATGACAACACAAAACATAGTTTTAGTAAGTGCGGTTCAAAACAATCGAACGCGCAGGGCTCCAGACAATGGGTCGGACAACAATGCCGACTACCCTACAGTTGAGGGAGCCAATCAAGACGGAGTCAATGCGATTGAACGGCGGAATCTTGTTACTTTTAAGTGGACGGATCAACTCAATGACGGCCTGCTGGAGTGCTACGATGCCAGTATGGTCCCTGAAAAAAAAGTATCTGCAACGAACATGCTTGCCGTCCCAGTAGTACTCTATTCATTTGGAGTAGTTCCATGGACGAAGGACGAGCTCAGATTCCTCGATATCGGGTCCCGAAAGGTTAACAGTTTTTAAATTCAATAACAATTTTTATAGACAAATTTTTGGAGCACCTATGAGTTCACTTATTTCTCCAACATTAGCTGATTTACTTATGCAAGATTTAGAATCAAATGTAATAAAAAATTTAAATTTTTCGTTACACACATATTTTAGATATGGCGATGATACGTTCATTAAATTACCTAAAGATAAACTAGTTTATGTATTAAATCAATTTAATTCTTATCATCCAAGGCTTAAATTTACACATAAAATTGAAAGTAATAATTCTATTTCGTTTTTAAATGTTAAAGTGATGAAAACTAATTGAGGTAATATCATAACTGATTGGTTTCGTAAAAATACTTATTCTGGCAGATATCTAAATTTTCTTTCAAACCATCCAATACAACATAAAATCTCAATAATAAAAAATCTTATTGATACAGCTTTAAAATTATCAGATAAATCATTTCACAATACAAATATAGAATTTATTAAAAAAACGTTACTTTTAAATAATTACCCAATCGAATTTATTCAAATACATGTTAATAATAAAATCAAAACAATTACAGATTCTTTTTATAACCAAAATAACATAAAAATAGTAAGTAATTCAAATTTTAAACCAATAATATAAATTTCATATCATGGTAAATTGTCTTCTGAAATTAAAAGAATTTTAAATGATTTTAATATTACAACAAATTTTAGAATTGATTCTAAACTTGATAAATTCATTAAATTAGGAAAAGATTTATTAGAAAATTTTCAATTTACTGATGTAGTATATAAAATTCAATATAGATGTGGAAATTTTCTTCGGTCTAAGCAGCCATCAAATATAA
>CAKNXH010056872.1:0-30175 GCA_932178445.1 Andricus quercusramuli
GCCACAGGTTCCGAATTTAAAACTGTTAAATCGCTAATATAAGAATTTAAAAAAAATTGATTGCTAACTTCTTATTCCCATTGAGTACTCCGTCTGACAATGAACCCCGGCCGAGAAAAGCTAATACAACCGAACCCTACGCAGGAAAACCATAGCGTTGACGAACAAAGCCCGGGAGGCGAAAAAAATTTCTTGGGCCAAGCCTGCCCTGACCTGAAAAGCGAGCAAAAAGTTTGCCGACCACTGAATGTAGATCAACTGAATACGTGTGAAAGTGTCTATCCTATCGGACCTCTCTGTTCTTTCATACTTTCAAGGGCTCTACTTCATAAACGGAATGGGAAAAAATTCTGAATTTTTCACAGAAATTTCACAAAATTGGTTTAAATTTTGTTTTAAAATGATTTCATTATTTAATAACATACAAATTTCTAAACTCATTTTTAGCATCTCCGAGCAAAAATAAAACGTTTTTGCATATTGAATTTCTTTCGTGAACGAACCGTTTGCAACTTACTGCGTTACAAAGTATTACAAAAAAATTAACATCTCTCTTGAAAACAAAAAGAAATCTTGCAATCAAATTAAAATTTATCCCACTAGTGGCTGTTAAAAAATGTCAATTTTTAAGACATCGTCTAGAATTTTCATTTCTTGAACAAAAATCAGCAAGAATACTATTAATAATATTGTTTATTATTCACAAATTCCCTTACTTTATTGTTTATAACAATTTTTAGAAATAAAAACCCTCAATTAACAAAATTGATTTGTATAAAAAAATTTTAGTCAATCTTTAGCACAAAATTAAACTTTTTACTCTTTTGATATTTTATCGTACGCTAAGAAATTATTTATTTACAGCTTTGTTAATAATATATTTTATGCAAAACCGTTCGGGTTTCGTACCTTTCTGTGCGTGTTTGTGGGACGCGAAGTTCTCGTTTGTCGGAGGAGGTATTTTGCCGGCCACGGCCGTAAAAGTATACTTTTACGGAGTGCGCGCATGCGCTTATGGTCCAAGCGGCGACACTCCTGGCTCTCTCTTCTGACGCATGCGCGGTACATATGACAGATGTTTGTAGACAGTACAATACAGTTGTACAGAGCATGCCGGCCGGTAACACGCATCAACACGTGAATCCGTGCGAGAGAACTAGGGCGCGAGAGAAATACAGAGAGACAAACACACATTCATTCTGTTTTTATTTGAAATTAAAATCTTGTTTGCTCGCAAATTCAACTATTTGGTTGAAAATTCAACTATTTAGTTAGAAATACAACTGTTTGGTTGCAAAATCAACTGTTTGGTTTAAAATTCAATTATTTGGTTGAAAATTAACATTTTTTTGTTGAAATTTTGATTTGACATATCGTTCGCACAAAAGGGCGAGAGAGAGAGAGAGACCAGCCCACATTCGTTCTGTTTTTATTTTTGACCTTTTCTTTAAAAAGATTTTATTTGACTAACTAAAACTAAAATATGAACATAACCGCACATGTCTATAGTAAGACTAGTGTGAAGCTCACGTCCAACATTTAATTTTATGTTTAATTTTAGTAATAGTTATTCAAAATGATTGTTTGTTGCCCCTCGACCCCGCCAGGGCTGCGCCCCGGACCCCCTCCCCCCATTGAAGCTTCGCACTCGACACCCTCGCATACAAAAACCGCATCATTTTTGAATGAAATATATCGTGTGTCAGTCCGCAGCAAACCTTTGACGACATCGCCCGCTGTTTGCAGTATTCGGCTAAAAGCGCGCCTTTGGCGCGCGCATGTACGCCTCGTCCTGCAAACATCGGCTTCGGACGTCAAAGACGTGGTTTGCTGAGTCGTAACACAATATACTATTTAAATAATTTACGCTCCCCTACAAGCAACAATTTGCAAGTTATTCGCGATATCGTTTTTTTTAACGATACTTTTACCGTGCACAGTATAATTATCTTGGTTAGTATTTTTAATACCTGTTCCTTATTGTTTAATCCTATTATTATTAACAAAAAACCTAATTGACAATATTCTTTTCTTTTAATTTGTTGTTAATCATCCGAAAAGATTAAACTTGTTACTTTCTTTTCAGGGTAGACCTTCAACCAGGGAATGCCCTATAAGCGAAGGCAGTGGAAAAACTTCCTACGCATGTTCGAACTGGTACCCTTACGTGGAAGGCTGGATAAATAGGCAGTTTATTGTCTCTTATTGACCGACTCGCGAAACCGGTCTGAAGGCTCAAGTCAGTTCGGTTATTGACAATGACTCACCACTCGCTGTCTGCGTTTCCACCGAGATGAGAAACAGGGAAGATGTAGAATCCGCAACAAACTGGATTATTGCCTGGGAGCAAGTGAGAACGATAATCGGAGAGAGGAGATACGCCCGAGGCTTATTAATCTGTCGGAATGATCACTTTGCGATCGAATCCCATCACGGTCATCGTCGTCTCGTGCAAATTGAACTGGCTCTAACACGTTTGCAAATCCCTTCACAATTTTGAGTAAAAGGTTCTAAAAAATGGTCTTCCAAAATAGGTACAGGTTCAAAATCGCCTGAGTCGAATATATCTGACGTGTCTCAGAGGTACTGTCGGAAAATGCTATTTTCAATTTGCTTCAATCGTTTCAATATCATATATTTGGAAGGGTCTAACAAAATCGATGAACAATAGATAGTGTAGGTTTATTCAAAACATTCTGAAACGTCTAGATATAGGACGTCTCAGAGATACTTTAGTGTGACTTCTCAGTCCGATATTTCTATTATAAATTCTATTTAAAAATGCTAAATTTGGCAATGTTTTAATCTGCAACCTTTTCTGTGCGGACTTCAAGTCCAAGGGCTTCTTTAACATCCGCTCCTGAGTGCAGCACCTCTACATACGCTTCACATACGGAGGTAGAAAGGTGGCTATATCGCGTGTCGACGAGCACGAAGTGCGGGTAATTGATAACCGCCGGCCTCGTCTCTGCTGCTCGGTGTTCGAATCGTGTTTCTCCATCGGTAGCATAAGACCTATCGAGTTACTATAATTTTGGTCAGTTGGAATCATTTGTCATCGATCAACTCCGCCGCTACTACTGCGCAATTGCAACCCTCGGGGAATCTTCCATAAAGGGAAAAGAAACTGAGAGTAAGAGAAGGTGAGAAGATCGCGATCCCGTCCGAAAACGGATGCAAAGTACCCCATCAGAGCCTCTTATCTGGAAATTACACCTCCCAATGGATAGTACTCTTTACGCGGATGAGACACTTGAAAAAATCATAATAAATAACTTGTACTTCAAGATTACAACGCAAAAGAGGTTTTCCGTAAACGTCGACTTCTTCAATATTTATTTGTTTGAAACCAAAACCGTGGCATTGTAACAAATGCTGAGTTTCTCTTTCAAGAGTGTGACCACTGGAAGAATTTAGGCTTTAACGGACTCAAAATTAATTTTAATGGTCACATGATTAGTAGTCTCTTAAGAATATCCAAACTATCATTGTTTAGTGCCTAAGGTAAACGTAGTCTATACTGAATACTCTTAAGACACTTAAAGACCTATGACAAATGTATTATGTTCTACCACTTCTTTTGCCAGTTATCTTCTGTCACCATATTCTGTTAATATCTTCTTTCAGCGTTTTCTCCATTATCCGCAGCCGAAATCATTCCCAGTATTATCTGTCTTATCTTCCCGCACCTTCTGTTAACATTTTTTGTCTCACGTTCAGCCATGAACTTCTACCTAGTCTTCTGCTACAATATTCTGCAAGTATTTTCTGCCTGCATCTTCTCATAGCATATTCTGCTTCATCCGCAGCTAAACGCACTCCCAATTACCTCTGCGCCTTCTTCTTCTAGCACCTCCTTTAAGTATCTTCTGTCTCACACCCAGCCAGAAACTTTTGCCTAATCATCTGCCACCATAATATACGAGAATTCTCTGCTAGCATCTTTTCCAAGTGTCATCTGCTTTATCCGCACCCAAAACCACTCCAAGCGTCCTTTGTCTATTCTTCTTTCGACATTTTCTGTCTCACTTTCAGCTAAGAACTCCTGCCTAACCTTCTGCCAACAGCTCCATCCAGCGTCTTCTCCCTTATCTGCAGCCAAATGCATTTCTAAAGTCCTCTATCTTTTCTTCTTCCAGCACCTTCTATTAGAAACTTCTGTATTACGTTCAGCCAGAAACGTTTACATAATCTTCTGTCACCATATTCTGAAAGGACTTTCTGCCAGCATCTTCTTCCAGCTTTTTTTACTTCATCCGCAGCCAAAACTACTCACAGCTTCCTCTGTCTCTTCTCCTTTCAGCACATTCTTTTAGCATCTTCTGTGTAACGTGCAGACAGAAAGTTTTAACTAATCTTTTGCTTTATTCGCATCCAAAACTAATCCCACCATCTTCTGTATCTTGTTCGATCAGCAGCTTCTGTTAGCATCTTCTGTCTCACATTCAGCAAAAAAATTCTGACAAGTATTCTGCCACCATATTCTGCAAGGATTTTCTTCCAGCACCTGCTGCTTCTACGCAGCCAAACGCACTCCCACCGCCCTCTGTCTCATCTTCTGGTAGCATCTTATGTCTTCTTTTCTTCTCATCATCTTCTGACAGCAATGCCGCTTGTAGATCTGACCCTCGAGATGATTCCGTTCAATCCGACCCAAGGATTGATACATAGGCTAAACAATGATTCTGAAACAAAGATTGTTAGAACAATGTGGGATATGGAAGCTAGGTAATAATTGCTTTTTCGATTATTGTGCGCTCGGGAAAACTCGTAACATACAGCAGAACTTTCTCTAGAAAAAAAATAATCATGATAACAACACCATACCGCTGGCGAACATGATATTCAGACGGCCGGAAGTGGGAATAAAATATTGCAAGGCGTCAGCATTTTGCGTGCAAGACTAAGACTAAGGCGAGTGCAAGGTGGGCACCATTGTTGCGAAGAGAATGTATACACAAGGACTTGTACCTGCTGCTCGACTCATCCCAAAGGAAGTAGTCGATAAAACTGGTTTGACGAGTGTCGGGGACCCCGTACCGGTGGTTACTCGGCAGGCTATCCTATGTGTTAGGCAAAGTTTCTGCTTCTTCGTGCCTCCCGAATCAGCTGAACACTGTTTTGCAGGGCAAGGCCTTCTGCCTTCGTCGAGCGACGATGGAAAAGAGAATTAATAGCTACTGGTTTTCGTTTATACCCACGAAATGGAGGCTCTTTTACTTCGTTAAAAACTATTAACAGCCTTCATTACAGTTACGATACCTCGAATTTTTGGTCAAGGAAGCGTATTCAAGGAAATAGGTTGTAGGATCGGAGCAGAAGCTCCGAAACTTTGAAGACTTTTTAACACTGAACAATTCATCAGAAGGGCTGAACATTTTTTTATCTCCAAAACAGGTACAGGCAGATTCAGAATCTCATTTCAAAGGGAATAAAAATGTACTACTAAAAGTAAATATAGGGATACTTGAAAAAAATCCCGGATCTGGATAACTGACTATAGTACAGTCATTTAATGAATGGTTACCCGAAACCCCAGGGTTCACTGGTTATAATTCAGCAGTGCACTTGAGCATCTCTATGCACTTCAATCGACCCCCATCTATCCTCAGACACGTCCATTCATCTCTATCCACTTTATTCCTCCCCGGTGCATATCCTACGACCTACCTTACCTGATGTTTAGCTACAGCATCTTAAAATGTGCAATCCACGCAGCACAGTGTTCTCATTAATTGTAAAGCTTTAAAAATTATACAAGAATGATTTTCATATTTTGTAACTCGGCAAACGTTACTCCATGCGAAGGTAAATATATCTTCTCTACTAACACCATTTTCTGATTAATGCGCGTTTATCTCATTTACTTTATACAAATTCTGGTAATATATGAACGCCTCTAACTTTAAATTTGACATGCTTTTGAATTAAATTACTCTAGCCAGAAGGGATGTGTCGCAGGTTGACGCAGGATAAGTAATCAGTGTATGTATGTTCGATTAATATGCGTTCGAGATACGGACTTGCTTCCTTTTTTCTTCAGCACTTATCAAGTCTAGGTAGACAGGTAAATAACTAACTTCACAGATGATTACCAACTGGGCGAAAGTTAATAGCACATATTAGTCGCGCATTAGCATCCAGCTATTATCAGCTTGTTAACATTTGTTCCAGTATAATGCGAAGCTTACATTCCTACCGAACAGTTACGAAAACTTACGTAAAAGTTGAGAAAATAATGATAAAGATTATATACTATTAAAAAGACAGTGTCTATTATGGATGATATTATCTGTACTAGTGATGATGATTTGCAGCAGAGCTTGTAGAAGATTGCATATTACTTATAGATTATAGCGTGTCTGATTTTACCAATGTATGATTGACAATAACTGCTATCTTCATCGATTGTATCCAATAATTATTTGAATCTTAAAGAAAATTTATTAAATCTTATGTATCATTGTATTATACCATCTAGAATTTTATGAAATGTAATATTCTAAAATAAGTACACTAGAAAAGTGAAGATCAATTCAGAAATTTGGAAAATTTTATATAATTTAGGAATGAAGAACCTACAATAAAATTGGAAACTATTGTAGACAATTTTAGAACATTCCATTATTTCATAATAAACCGGAACACTTCGGAGCCATTACGCAGGTTACGTAGTTGACCATTAAGTTTAAAACATTAATTTATGAATGCCCCCTCCCCCATGTGACCAGGTATTATAACTTCACCTTCACTTTTACTTTTTCGCAATTCACGTCGCTTTTTTTGAAAATTGAATTAAAAGAACAATTAAAAAAAAAAACATCGTGACTTTCGGAAAAGTGTGGAAGTGAAGTTCAGCAAGTTCCGTAATCGCCTTCTGGGGGGATGGTGAGATCGGCCACACCGTCTCTCCCTCCACCGGTACTCTCGCTATACCCTTTTCAGTGTCTATTATATGATTTATGGGGGGGGGGGAGGGGGTACAAATAATTAATAATCTAACAGTATTTTTCAAAATCAACTTTAGTAATCAGAAAAGTCATGAATATTCAAGACTTTTAAAAATGAAGAATATTTAATAAAATTCTAAAAAGCATTCTAGAAACTTGTGGTCCAGAAGATTCTTGATTCTCCAAAAATATTTTAGAATATTCTAGAAAAGATACAGAATGTTATAAAGTACACTGAAAAAGTCAAAAACATTCGAGAATAGGAAATTCCAAACATTTCAAAATAAGTTAGAAAATCCGTCAATATTCAACAATTTTTATGGTTAAAAAATTAAGAGCATTTAATAAAATTCTAAAACACTCCAGAAACTTCCCAAAATACACCATTCTATTTTAAAACATTCCAAAATATTAACAGAGTATCCCGGCCAGGCCAGGCACAAATATAATAGTACTTTAGGCATGATATTATATATCATCGGTCAGCTACAATATTCATGAGATGTGAACATATGATTTAGTATGCTCACTCACGAAGGTTCACAATTCCCATAAAACATTTTAGTAGATTTTGGGCCAAGTCATATAAAGACGATAATCTTGACCAAGAGTAGAACCCAGAAGAAATCTAGCAAAATTTGAGGAAAGTAAACAAGTTCTTCTCTTCCTTCAGTTATATCCAAACTTCCGAATTTTATTGACCATGTTCAACCTTGTTAAATCACTGCCCACCCATTCCCTACAATGTCGTAAATTTTAATAGCCTCTTAAAATGACAATACCCCATAATCTCGATATAAGCGTCAGGTACTTTGCTTCAATCAAGTTATTTTGAAACTTTCTACGCTCAGGTATTTCCGTTTTGCAATCAAGCAACTACTAGAAAAGTTACTTCGATCTGGGACTAAGCTGATGGCACCTGTTGTTCACATCGTTAATTCTTGAATTTCATTAACAGTATGCGACGCTAAATAAAAACAGAGCATGGTCGGTTTACGAGCATGCGGTTTCATTTAAATATCCGACGCTATTTTATTGACTTCAGTCCGCTTTATATAAACACTAAAAAATTAAAATTCATGTGACCGAGGGAAATGATCGCATACGCATACCTATTATTCACCGACGTTGCTTACATTTCGGTTATTTTATCCATTCGCATAATGCAATTGACAGTAATCAAGTTTGATGAAAATTCAATTACGTGTTTGTTTACTCAATTCTTCGTACATCATTGATGAGAGTAATTTCAATCGAGCTCGTGCGGCTTGAGGCTACTATTTAATTCTCTCTATACTTTTAAATAAATTTTATTGACGTCAGTTTTTGAAGGGTTGACAAATATTGAATTGTATACCATTATTCTTCATTTTACTTTCTTCTTTGTTACATATAAGTATTGGTATTCTTTAATGGCAGAGGAAAAATTTGCCGTAATATAAATAATATTCGAAAATTGTATGTCTAAGAAGCATGATATTTAAACCAAAATGCGCCGTCCATTTTCTACGATTAAAAGAAGTACAACAAGCAAAAGAAGCACGTAGGTGTACAATCGCGAAAACGAAATAGCGCAACTGAGTGGGCAGTTTCAAGACTCTCGTATACCCGTTATGGAGCAGCATGTGGGTCAGTGGACTGCCATTGAACGGCAAATATTAATACCATAGGGTTGGAATCAGAGATGAACAATTTTGAAACTTCGGAAATTGGAGAAACTTGAGACAAAATTCATTTCATATAATAAAAATTCCCGTTCCATACAGACAAAATCTAAAAAGTGTGAGAGGACACTTTTCAATCATTTTTCCGATCTTTTTTTTTTAATATTATTTCATCGTGAAGACTTAGAGGACATTTAGAGAAAGTAAAGACATTGTCGACTTTCTGAAACATAAATAAAATTATAGAACGAACAAAAAATGTTTAAATACGTTCCTGTACAATAATTGGACATTAGTCATTGGAATTACGCGAACTGTTAAACCACTTTTAAAGAACACTGTTTCTCGGGCGGGGGGGGGGGGGGGGATTCTTTAATCATTTTTGCCTTGATTAATTACTACTTGAAAAGAACACCGGCGATCGTCCGCGCTAATGGTGCGGAGGCTGATAAGCAAAAGAAGAGGAAAAAGTACAGCGAAATTCTAATGAACATTCTTTACCCACTCTCAAGGGAAAAATCGAAGTTACTCGTCCTGTTAAATCAAAATGTATAAATATGTATTCGCAATTACTGAAAAGTTAATTTTTTTTAAGAAAATGCTTTTCTTAGCACACATTCCATCGACAATAATTTATCAATGTTGTTAAGAATCAATAATGTAAGTCTATAACTAAATTAAGATTTTTATTTACAAGCGATTCAACTTAAAAATGGAAACTGCACCTTGATAAAAAATGATTATGTACCTTGTTTCAATAAAATAAAAGACGACAGTAAACTAATAAGATGCAAAGGTGAGTATAAGGTATAAATTTGCGCGACATTTTCACTAGACGTGTGTTACAAAAGATACTTTCTAGAACCGTAATTGCAAGTCTGAAGACCGCGATATTAAAATGTTTACTTAATATTATCTTACCATTAATCAGGATTTTCCAATGGCGGACTAAGGTCGAGAGCGCGCTTCACGCGCCGCTGACCTCCTTCTCTTCTCTTGCCCTTCGCTTTTGTCTTCAACATAAATAAATGGGGGCGCGCGACTGTTGGATCTCGCGCTTCGCGCTCGGATGTATTTACACCGCGCCTTACGCTCGGTTCCTCTAGACTTTTGAACTTCGTGTTCGACTTTGATGAAAAGAAAAAGTTTATTTGCAAAAATTATAAAATTATCAAAACCTCTACATGTGAAGTGATTGTTAAATTTGTTTTTATTTAAGACTGAAAAGGAACTTTATATATACAAGGTTCTATCGACCTTAAGGAACACATTATCATCCAGACACTCGAGCTTCGCGCTCGATAATTGATTTGAAAATCATTTGAACCTTGTGTTCCACGCTCGGTTCTGTGCACCGTATGATAGAAGCAAAAAAGTTTGAGCGCACTTACGGCGCGCGATTTGGTCGTCGCGCCTCGCGCTCCGAAATACACTAATTGCGCACTTTGTATTTCATGTTATATGCTCTTCATATACAAATTAACAAATTTGTATTTGATTAAAAATGAAGAATAATGATATAATTTAGGCGACAAATTTTATTAGTTAAAATGTTATTTTAGCTTGTGCCGTTTTTCAAAAAAGTAAATTTTTTTCATTTCGAATATATTCTTGCAACAAAAATTGATTACAAGTTTGTGAATCTTCTTTGAATGCACACTTTTTGTTCATTCCTCTGTTTTCTTACCTTAATTGCATTGTTTTTCCAAAAATTTGATCTTTTTACAGTCAATGTTATTTTCACGAATGAAACAGAAACTACGAATCCTATCGAAACATGATTAATAACTTCTTCTTTGAATGAACACATTTTGTCTCTGTCATTTTTCTTGTAGCGTGTGTATTTCGTCTAAAAATTTAATTTTTCTATTTTCAATTCCGTTTTTACGAATAAAACAAAAACTACGCGTCATATCAAAAAGTGAATAATAACAAATTTGTAGATCTTTTTTAGGTGTACAATTTTGGTCGATTCACCTTTTGTCGTATCTTGCATAGCTTGACAGCAAAATGGAATTTTTTATTTTTCATTATTTTTTGTGCGATAAAAATTTGAATTTTTGATTTTTCAAAAAATTCAAAAAGTTGTTATAAAAATAACGTAGGGTGTTCGAGAAGAAACGTTTTTCTGATCTTGACTTTTTTTCATATCTGAGGCACTGTATATTCCTGTTTCTAATGTGGATTGTGAGCGTGGGTTTTCAGCTTACGGTGATATTCTTAGCCGTAACCGAAACCGTCTGTCAACGTTTAATACAGAAGCTCTAATGTGTATGAATTTTCGAGATGGAGATGACCTTAAACACAATGTGTTGTCTAGCTCTTCTAATGCTAATTCCAGATGTGATTGTATGCCATATTTCATATATCTGTTTAAATAATGAAAATTACATTTTTTATTCCATCAGTTCTCAGTTTGATTTAGTGTGTATCTGTATTCAGTGCAAATCAGAAAAACTCCATTAATTACGTAAAGGCGCATTCAAATCCAGAAAAGCGACGCATAGTCCTGCATAATTGCACCATTCTTAGTCGCATAAACTATGCATAATTGCTCCAATTTTGGCAACATAATTTTGGCTTATTAAACATCATAAACTCAACATCCCTATACATTACCTTCAGCAATAATTTTTCGATTTTTAAACCATGTACGCTTACCTGTAACAAAAAAAAAAAGAAAATGCAATTAGCAAAATCACTTCCTGAACATATTCGAAGAAATGAAGAAAGAAGAAGGAAATTCAGAAAGAAATTTAGTTTTCCTAACAATGTTTTTTAAGATACAGTAAACTTCCACCTATTTTAACGGCCTTTAAACGTACACGTACTATAATTGAAATTCTGGAGGGGCCCCACCTCTACCACGACGTTCAGGTTATTTTTGTCAAGCGAAGTTCATTGACTGTCTCGGCCTTGTATCGATGAGGGTGCTGTGAGCAACGTTTTCAACTGCGCATGTGCCGAAAAGCGCGGATCTACTTGAAATCAATAAATACTATGTAGTGTATACGAATCCGGTCATAATTTTCCATAAATTATCACAAATTTCCACAAATTTTCAAAACTTTCATAAATTTCCACAAATTTTCAAAACTTTCATAAATTTCCATAAATTTTCAAAACTTTCATAAATTTACACCAAATTTTAAAACTTTAATAAATTTCCACAAATTTCGTAAATTTCAACAACTTTCGTAAATTTCAACAAAGGACCCCGCACACATCTATGGAAAATATGGTCCCAGTCAAATTGGCCGAAACTGTGTCATGATATGTCATGTGTCATGTTTCATGTCATGTGATGTGTCATTAAATGTCATGTCATGTAATGTGTCAATTCATGCCATGTCGTATGACATGTCATTTCATGCCATCTCCTCGAGTGTCCGTGGAACTCCTCTCGCGACCATGAAAAGTGACATTTGGTCCCTCCGATCTCGAAACCTGACGATTTTCGGATCCAGTATCTAAGGACATTATTTGATCTGGATATTATAAACTACATTATACCACAGTTTCAGCCAATTTGACCGGCACCATATTTTCCATAGATGTGTGCGGGGTCTTTTCTACAAATTTCATGAATTTCTACAAATGTATATATGCTAATTTATGGAAATCTTAGAAATTCATGGTAATAAATCGGTAACTTTTGATAACTTTGATAACAGTTCTGTTGGACGCATAAATTGTGGTCCAAATTTTGGATTGAATGACTTTCGACTTCTATGGATTCTTAACCCTGCATCCCCCACGTGCAAGTGAGGGGTACCGTCCCCTGGAGTCTACACGAACCCCACTCACGTTCACGATGCAAGCGGTGTGGAATCGCATTGGACCAGCGTCAAAAAATTATTTTTGTTTTTTAATAACACGAACAGAAATATGGTAGGTAATCAAAACTGGATTCAAGTAGAAAGTTTATAATAAAGTTTAAACCTTATCAGATACAAAAGACAACCTTCTTATACTACTGACTAACGAAATCACATTTCAAAAATATAAACTGGAACAAACAAACCTTACACTTTGAATATGAGAAAACTTCGCAAATTTGTATTGCAAATTCAGTCTTGAGGCATCAGTTTGACAAAACTATATAAAACACGTGGACCCCACGTGGGGTCCGAGCGGACCCTAATCACATTTTTCAACAAAAACATTAAGAAACAAGGATTACATGCCTCAGAGATTAATGCGCTCTTACCGACGACTTGAGAACTATTGAGAGGAAAGATAATCAACGCGACAGGCAATGGGATGCAAAATTGCGCCTGTCATAAGGAAATTAGTGCGTCCGGGGTCCGCCTATACCCACGTGGGGGACGCAGCCTTGGCTTTCCAAATATCCAACTGATCATTCGTCCATATCAGAAACGAAGTCTAACTTTCAGCAACGGTTGTTGACGGAAACCTCTCCCTGTAGCACGCCATCTACTAATTTATAATTAGTTGTTACAATCACAGAATTAATCTAGGTCACATTCTTACCCCTTTCCAGCGTCTCGTGAGGGCGGGAAGGTACCCCTGTGACTGGTTACAGAAATAATTTAAGTCCATCCCCTACCCCTTTCCAACGACTTGTGTGTGGGGGGGGGGCACTCCTGTGACTGGTTCCAGAAATAATGTTGATCAAGTCCCTACCCCTTCCCAGCGTCTCGTGGGGGCGGGAAGGCACCCCTGTGACTGGTTACAGAAATAATTTAACTCCAGCCCCTACCCCTTTCCAACGTCTCGTGGGAATAATAATTTCTCTGGAATTAAATTTAGTGCACGATAAAATATGTCGGACGAGAAAATTGATATCCGGCGAAATATGCCGGAAGAGAAAATTAAAATCCGGCAGATTTTGCCGGAACAGAATACTCGACATAAATACTATCAAGTTTATACTTTGTAATTTTAAATAGACCCGCGCTTTTCGTCACATGCGCAGTTGAAGAAGTCGTGGTCCGTTAGCCTGCATGCATGTTAGTGTTCTTGTTGACGTACAATGTAACAAATATAAAAATATGAAAATAGTATAATTTGTTAAATAAAAATCAATATAATAAAATCAAAAAACGACTCAAATATTTCGCGGAATAGTGAGTACTGTAGCACGTCCTCGTGGTCATGATATGATAGGTGGTAACGTCAGGAAGGTTAGCATAGTTCTTGACATGGGAGTGAAAACAACTTTGTGGAGAAAATATTCTAAACACAGAAGTAAGTTATAAAGGTCTGAATAGCAATATTTTTCAAGTGTAGAATGCTAGGATAGGTAGAAATATCAGCCACCAGGAAGGTTAGCATAGTTTACACATCGTGATATATGGGACTGCAACTGCATACAACTTTTTGGAGAAAATATTCTAAACGTAAATGTAAGTTGAAGGGTGGAAATGCAAAAGGAGTCAAGCGCCATTTTTCACTTTTTTCAGGCGAGACTAAAAACATGTTGTAAATTCAGCGGGACTATTTAAGAAAAAAATAAGAAAGTGCTTTCGACATACTTTCATGCTCTATCGAACTAAAAAAAGTTTGCTCACGAAAAGCTATCCGGTTTCGAGAAATTGAATGAAACAGGTCACGTTTCGAGGTTAGATTTTGGGTCCGTATCGACTTTTAACATCTTTCAACATTCATTGTGGAATCAATTTGCAGTTTAAGAAAAAACTAAAAATTTTAATTCTAGCTATTGAATGGAGGAATTGATTTCCAAAAAGTTTGTTTAAAAAAAATCATGCAGTTTCGCGAAATTTGAAAATCCAATTATGACTTCGAAATGGTGGTAAAGCTGACATTTCAACTTAAAAATAATGACGATAGCAATAATAATTTTGCATATTTCCAAAAAATGAGGAATCGGGTTTCAGGTTATTCAGTGCTGAACGGGAGGGACCCAATAGTATTTAAAAATAATTAGCCAGTGTCGAGAAAAATGAATTTGGTTTTTTACTTTGTGGTTAGAAAAGCTTCTCGGACTGTGAACACAAGAACACAAATTTTGAAAAATGATGCCCCAAAAAAATCCTTTGGCAGGCTTGTGTAATAGAAATTATCTGATTTTTTGAGCTAATAAACCCGATTTTGAAAATTTGGCGCTTGACTCCTTTTGCATTTCTACCCTTCAGTTATAAAGGTCTGAATAGTAATATTTTTCAAGTGTAGAATGCATTTGCGCAATTCTGTTTCATCCTTTTATCGGTTGAAGACCTCTCAGTTTCACGAAATACAAGCATCTGCCCGAAATTTGAGGTTATAGCACCCGATCTGATACACTGACCTGAAATTTTTGATGTTTTATTTTCTTTAGTGACATTAAAAGGTCTTCAAACGACAAAAGAATGGAATATGTCTAATAAAATAAATTATACACTTGAGAAATATTACTATTCGTACATTTATGACTTACTTTTACGTTTAGAATATTTTCTCGGAAAAGTTGTCTGCATTCCCATGACTCATGCTAAAATACTCAATTCAAACCAACGAGGGCTTCCCGCTCTTGGGGAAGGCCTCTTTTTCAGGATAAATGTTTAAATGATTTTTCTATTTAAATTAGGAATTACTACTGTTATATCAACCCCCAATAAATGAAGTGTGAGGAAATTTCTACTTCGCTTATCTCGCATGGCAAAACTTTCTGTGTAATGTTTTTAATTGGAATATTAATAGAGAAAATAAATTAGGTTTTTGAAATTTATAAAATTAATTGAATGCATAATTTTTATTAATAGAATTTCATAGAATTAAATTATACACAAGGGAAAAAGTAATATACAAACCTAATCATTTTCTAGCTGCTATTGCATCCAAATTTCCAAAAATTCAAAATCAATCATTAAAAAAAAATTGAAAATAGAATGTTAGTGATTTGATTTTTTTTTATTTCATGAGTATTTTGCCAACTTACTATCGTTAAATTGTTATTCACTAAGAAATTTAATTAATATCGTATTGTAAGCAAAAATTCATTAGCGCGAGAACGTGTCACGGCGGCAAGCCCCGGAGTCTTATAGTATACTCGAAAGCTCCACCGCTGGCATTAATTAAAATCATAACTACTCATAAAATATTGAATATTTTGATCTGAAACTTTCCCAAGATCTTTATCACAGTTTTCTCCGCACTTTTCTCGCGAGAAGTCTTTCCTTGCTCAAAAATTCCCTCGATAAACGAAACGCTGGATGTTACAAAAGTCCGAATCACGCTGAGCATCAGAAAAAAATTATCAACAATTTTTCAACATTTTTCTTTTGAACTCCTCTTACTCTATCAGTCGAAGGACACCTTAAAGCGCATTCTCTGAAAATGTTATTCAAAACTTCCAAAAACTGACGAACGGAGCGCGAGTTTTTAATCTGTAAACTAAATTTAATTTGTAAACTAAAAAAGTTACAACTTTTTATCTAAAGGAAAACAGACGCGCAATAAAATTTCAAATACAGATATATCCTCTGAAAATTAAAATTCGAAAATTTGGTTGAAAGCCTCCAGGGGACTTTGTTTTTGCACGAGAAAATTTCATGTGCCCTTATTGCATCCGGATACTCAATTCATCAGCTACTGACGCGGGCGTGACCGTACAAGCCCGTACAGGGACCGTGGTAGGTGACAGAACTGCGCAACTTAAAAAAAATAATTGTTTAAGTATATGGGAAAAATGTTTAAACTTTTAAACTTGTCAAATTGTAGGGATTTTTATAGTTATAAAATTAGTTTAATTCCGGAAAATGTCTACAACACCAATTTGAAATGTTGCACAATTTAAAGGCCTTCGTAAATTGTTATATGACGTGTCTAGTCGAGGACAGCTAAAACCAACTTCAGCAGTCAACACGTTTTCCTCGAGAACTAAAAAACAGTCCGCCAGAACAAAATGCGAATGAGAAAAAATAATATTTCAGAATGAGCTAGACAATTTTGGGGAATATTTATCATTATATATTTGAAACAAAATTAGGAATTCCTAATGTTCAACAGTAAGCGTATACATAATTTCGGTTTCATAGTATTCAAATGAAATATTGGGTTATCGGGTTATCGTCGAGTATTAAATGTTTCATTATTAAAGGAATTTATTCTCAATTAGTTTAAATCAGGAACAAGATAAATGATTGAAACAAATATTTGAAAAGAGTACAGCCGAATCTCCAATCTATCTCGAAAATACGTAGCGCCCTCTCTTGTACAGAATCACCGATTTCAGGGCCGTGATGACTATCTTTGATAACCCTTTTTCAAAATGAAATATTTTTTTCTCTCATTGTTTTCTCACTGACACCAAACTTAAGAGCAAAATCAGTATAATATTTTGCTTTGTTTTGCAGCAGTTCAAGTATTTTAAACTTTGACAATACTACAAGACCT
The DNA here is from genome assembly GCA_932178445.1 of Andricus quercusramuli. Classification (NCBI taxonomy): domain Eukaryota; kingdom Metazoa; phylum Arthropoda; class Insecta; order Hymenoptera; family Cynipidae; genus Andricus; species Andricus quercusramuli. The sequence goes on from CAKNXH010056872.1 coordinate 16,973, forward strand.
CGAGTTTACAAAGTTATATTAAGAAAAATAAGTTCACAATGCACGCAATGAAACTAAAAAGTATGAAACCGACAGCCCATTGCAGCTATAACACAATGTTATACATGTTAACCTAACCTCTTTTGACTTTGGTTCATTTATTGTGTCACCGGCACTATCCAATGCTGCGTGTGCAGTATTTCGCGAAACAGCTTGGAGAATTGTGAAAGGACAGCTTTCAATATCGAGACAGGTTGGAGAGGGACAGAATGGAGATTCGACTGTAATTAATTTACCCCGTAAAATATAAATGACTTCACTTACAACAAAAATTGTTCTACGGCCATTGGTATTTAACTTCGTAATTCGATTGCTTGATGCCCTTTTTCCGCAGCGATTGCCTCGGGTTAATTCACCTTCTCCTTATACATGACTTTTATCGGTTGGCCTGTTCAAATACAACGCGTAATGCATCTCGCGAGCCGACGAATCGCTGTGAAACGTCGAGAGGGTAAAAGCATCGCGACAAGTGTAAGTAACTGGCCTCGCGCTGCTAAAGGGCTACACGTATTTCGCGTAGCCGATATCACGGCGGCAGATTACATGCGTGGGATGGAGTGAAAGAGAGAAGGACGTGGAAGGGTGAGGGGAACTCTGTTTCAGTACACGGTAGTGTGTAATAGAGGAATGCCGTAGTGGACGCTGCACGGCGTTGCCCCCGCGAACATCTCCGGGTCGTTACTTGTACGCCGTCCGTGTTATAAATCGCCTCCTGAAATCGCTGCTAAATAGAATACGTACAGTGGGTCGAAAATGTCAGACGGTCACTTTGCTGCAAGAGTGACCCGAATTAGGTATTTTCACTTCAGCCATCAGCTAACTTCACTTCTTCAAGTGCTGAGGGGAAAACAATGGATCAAATGCATGGGATTCGCTCCATTTTTGCCCTATTCTGTTAATATCTTCGTAAAAACTAATTTTTCCTATATAAGTGTATCTGAAAAATAGTTTTTATTTTTCAAGAACTATTCAATGAAATAATAAAATGTTGATAATTATTATTCATTACGAAGATATTACAGAAATAAAGTTTTGTCCAATGCATTTGATCCATTGTTTTTTCCCTCAGCACTCAACGAAGTGAAGTTAGCTGATGGTTGAAGTGAAAATACCTAATACATGAGCGCGTGCAATAATTCACTACAGACTGAAAGGGACTATTTTACTTCTGATGATGTTTCAAAGTTTAAATTTTGAGTCGCGCACGTGCACCCATTCCATCTGCGTACTGTGCATCTGCGCATGCACCCATTTTTGACTGCGCATGCGTCACTTTAATTTGCTCTTAAGCCCATTCCAACTGTGCACCCACTAATTCCATCTGCGCATGCGCCGTTTCAATTTGAGGATGTGCCGTTTCCATTTAAAGTTACACTGTCCCAAAAAGCTTGCTTTACTAAACAAACCAGGAATACGCAATGCCAATACATAGTACTTTAGTTGCTCTTTAACTTTTTGTAATTCTCGCAGAACTTATGGCATTCATCCTGAAAAACTCAGTCAAAATCTATAAAAATGTTCACGTTATTGCCGGTTCTAAATGTACCTCTAGCGCCAATAACAATTGCCCCTCTATTTTCTCTGAACGTAATTACATTTTCCAATCAAATTTATAATGTATCAATTCAGAAATATAATAGTTGGAAATTCAAATTTGTTTGGGACCGTTTTTTGTCTCTCCTAAAAAATCGACAAAAATATTGGATATTTCCTTTTGGAATGCCACCTTTCGAAGGTTCCAAAAATATATAAAAAGACTAAAACTTTTCTCAATATTGAAAAGTATTTTACAGCTTAAATTTTCTGATTTGAATGAAATAATCAGTCTGAACAATAGTTCAGGGATTCAACATGAGCGGTTTCTCGGGATATTGACTTTTTGGACCGAGTTTGGCATTGGTAGATGGTTGGGCGGAGTAACTTATTTATTTAGTTTATCTTATCGGAACTCGATACCTACTCGAACCCGTTCTCCCTCAACTTTTACCTTTCAAACAACGCTCATATCACATTCATGATTTCGAAATGAGTCAGATCTAATAATAAACAAAAATAGCAGTTATCAATTTTTTTCTTATAAGTATTATCTTTAAGAAGAAGTGAGACTAAAAAAAGACCTGATAACCAGAAATCTAAGATATTAATATTGAAAATGACTATCTTTTTACAATTCCTGTCATTCCACTATTCCCCTAGTTTTCTCCTTTAAAAAAAAAATCGAATTTCTCTTTTGCTTCTAAAAGCCATACATACGAGGGTCATCCCAAAAGTAAGTTTCCCCATTTTTTTCATAAGAGAACTTAAAGAGATAGGAAGCTGCGGAAGGTCTCCAAATTTTCTTTTAGATCTAGTGCAGGGGTCTCCAAAAGTAGATCCTGTATCTACTAGCGATCCCAGGCCAGTAGTTTGGATCTACCAAGCTCTGACCCAGAACTGTCAAAATCCTTTACCTGATTCGAGCCGCTTGAAACCCTTTGAAAAAAAAGGGTCCTCCATGTTCAAATTTCAGAACTGAGCCCTTCCAACAGGGATTTTTTCCCGAGAGGTCATAAATTTTCTCTCAGTTTTCCTTCGAAAAAAAAAATGGTAGATCTTTAAACAGGTGGAGCGATCCTGGGTCACGCTGCACTTGTCGATTGTGGAGACCCCTGATCTAGTGGTAACACTGTACAAATTTCAGGTCTCCAGTTTACATTGTTTATAACCTATTCATTTGTGAACATGGCTACCTACCTTGAGCTCGGGTCCGATTGTGATGTGCGTTCTGTGATAAAATTCCTGACGTGGGAAGGTGTAACCGCCGGTGAAATTCATCGAAAAATTACTGCTGCTTATTTCAAACTTAGGATGAACCAATTCAACGACTTGGTCAAGGGCATGGCGCCGATCTTCATCCAAAACGCCGCGCACGGCCAGAACTGCGTCTTCGTGACTTGAGCTCGGAGAGCGCCAGCTACGGGGCTCATCGTGGACAGAAGCACCTCCTTCTGAGAAGATTTTTCGCCACTTCCGCACCATTTGAACACTCATGATACTTTCACCATAAGCAGCAGTAATTTTTCTATGAATTTCACCGGCGGTTACACCTTCCTACGTAAGGAATTTGATGACAGAACGAACTTCACAATGTTCACAAATGAATAGGTTAATAGGCTAACAACGCAACCTGGAATCCTAAAATTTTTACAGTGTTACCACTAGCTCCAAACGAAAACTTGGAGACCATCCGCAGCTTCCTATCTCTTCAAGTTCTCTTATGAAAAAATAGGGAAACTTACTTTTGGGATGACCCTTATACCTACACTTTCACTGTACAAATTTACACTCAACTCCCGATATAAGTACGGTTACGGCCGTGGCTTGCAGTGGCCTTTAGCCGAAATCGGGGGAATCCAAAAGTAAACAGACAGGGCCGCGTGAACGATTTCTGTTGGATTTGAACGCATGCTAACAGCTAAGGGGCCGTTCATGTAATACGTAAGCATACTTTTCCCCATTCATGACCCCCTCCCCCCATTTTAAGCGTATTTTTGCATTACGAATATACAACAATGAGCATCTATTTAGTTTCTCCATCGCTCTCAAAATGCTTACGTAATACTTGAATAGCTCCTAACGCAATCTGACGAAACTATTTCGCGAAGAGTGCGGCCCTCGTGCTGTTCGTCACGCTTGACTGAGCACCGCCCTCACAGTACCACAGCTCCCCTCATCACGAAACTGCCGAAGACATCAATTATCGGAATAGCGTAAACTAGGGGTGGTTATATCGGGAGTTGAGTGTATTAAATGTTAAAACATTGAACAGAACAGTAAATGTTTTAAACTTCTAACGAAAGAATTACACATTAGGGAGCTCATAAATACGATTTTAAAATTTAAACATTCAAAATTGCACAATTTAACAATTCTGCCATCCAAACTAAAAAGATACATGAGTGACATTTTTATGGAAAATCAGTTTTTGGTATCTTTGGATTCGTAAGGGAAAGCTGCATCTAACTGTGTTAATGAAAATGATTATTTATTAATATTTTTTTCAAAAAACGATTGCGTATAAATGAGGAAAGTCGAAAAAGTTAAAAAATATAACATAAAAAGATACACAAAGCACTTTGCATATCCTAAAATTTGCAGAAGGCATGTGATACTTCATCAGCATACAAATAAAAAAGAACCTGAAGAACTTTGTGTCTTTTTTGCCTTGTAAAAGTGACCAAGAGCGGAGCGAATTTACAAACGAAAAGATACTTGCCCTTACGTTGCGTATGTTTCAGACTTGTAAAATAGCTCGGGCTCTGGTCGGAAATTCTTTAGGCAAACAGTTTTTGTCGATTTTCTCAGTTCGAGTGAGATTGGACTTATGTATCTTTTTAGTTTGCCCGGCAGAATTTAAACCTTATAAAAATTAAACGATTCTCGAATTAGTAATTTAAAAATGAATAATTTAAGATTTGGGACTGTTCCAAATGAAACATTTTAACCGCAACGCTTTTAAATTTGTACAATTAAACATGTATTTACTCATAAAAAACGAAGTGTCTAGGCGCACTGAAAACATTTGTATCACGTTTACCGAATTTCGGAAATAATATTAAACTTTAAGGAATACTTCGTGCAGATTCAGAAAATGTATGGAGCACAGCATTTAATATACAGCTAATGTAAGCTGTAATATATGTATATGTAAAATTTCCTATAAAAACACTTTTTCATGATATTTCTCTTTTTTGAAAACAGTTTATTATGCTTTATTATCACTTTGGTTTAAAATAGATTCTAATATGGTCCAGTGTAAATATGCGGACCTGGAAAGGGGAACGAGTACCCCGGTCGTATAGACAGAACCTTTAAAAAAATGATAACACATAAAGAAAAATTAAAAAATATCGTAGAGATTTCAACATAAAATATAATAATGATAAATAATAATAAAATATAATCATACAATATAATCAAACAAAAGCGTTTTTAAATATTGAATGTTAGCAGTAAACAAACAAGATAAACGAAATAATGTCTTCATCGGAGTTCAATTTCGTTTAGACCGTTGGATCGGTCGTGTTTCGCTCAGATGATCACAAAGAGATCGAGGAGGACGAAGAAAGGAACAGCTGCGATTTTCCTGGCTTGGAAAAATTCTGCGGGTCCTTGGGGAATAATTGAATAAAATGGACCAGAGCACAATTCTTCCTCTCTCAAAGGCTCTCTTTTCCCGGTGAAGTGACTAGGAAAAAACGAAACTAAGACCTGCGTTTACAGCGATGTGAAATTTATCGATGGATAAAAACCTTTAAAGATGTCAAGAATAGCTTTAGATTAAAATTATACTGATTTTTTTTTATTTTTATCCAAAGAAACACATTTTTTATTTTGTTTTTTAGGAATTGCAATAGGAGCATTTTGTGATGTTTGTCCAAATTTGATCGTTGAATTCTTGTTGTTTTTTTTCAGGAATTCTATATATTAAATAGGTGGTACTCAGAAATATGAGATAAAACGAAGTTTTCTATTTTTTTCGGTCTTACGATCCATTTAGAATTTATATATATATATATAATATATAAATTATTTTAAATGGATCGTACTTGCTGATTTATTTAGAAATCTTGAGGTTTATCAATAGGTGGTACAACAATATTTATGATCAGATGAACCCTATTTTATTGCTGGTATAGATACAGCCATACAGGATCTCTTTTTTGGCCATCCGATTCTTGTTGCTTATGAAGGCAGACGCGCAGGCGCGAGCGAGATGCGCCTGTAGTAAACAAAACAAACCTATTCGGGTAAATCATTTATACAAATGGTATTGCTAAACGTGAACATTTTAAAGATAGTTGACTCAGGTAAATGTTTATAGAATTACACACTTCATATAATAGCAACACATATTACAGCTTTGTACCACAAATATAAATAAGTTATATTTACCATATTTCAGTAAGTGAATTTTATACTCTTTGTGATTGAATTACACGTATTATATTATAAATATGATCGTAATTTTTTGGCCTACGATCGTATATCTAAATAAGCGTCGCCATTTCTATCAGTGTATTTAAGAAACCCATCTTTAATACAATCTTTTAACAAAATTCACTTTAGAAATTCTAAAATCGTTTCACTTCTGCAGATATGAGATTTTTTGTGGATTTTACCAACACGCATATAAGGATAAGGTATTGAGAAAATATCCAGCTTATGCATGTTACCATTGAAGGCAAGGTAATGGAGGGCGGGAAGCCATCGCATTGGAGAGGCGCGTTGAGGTAACGGATGAGACTTCATTGGAGATTTCATTTCATTATCGGTTTCATTCATCTGCCCTCTTGATTCTCGTTTCCTTTGACGTCTATGCAAGATCAGCGTATTTATCCTTATTTACGAAGAAATTCTTACCGCTCGCTGCGCATTAATTACCCTACAAAGTTGATGAGAAAATCATAAAGTAAGAGCATTTCTTTTCATATTTTCGATATTTAATATATCTTTGCAAATGCTGTATCTAAAAAATGATACTTTAGGTAAATATCTTGGAAATTTAACAAACTTGGATAACTAGCTTGATAAAAAAAAAGACGTTTCTTATATAAATAACTAGTACTCTATACTCTATACCTATGGGATGGAAAAAAACATTCAAAGAAACGATTTCTTGGGAGCTGAGAATCTGTTTTTCACACTCTAAGACGTATTTCCTCATTTCAATTAAATCGACTCTTTGAATTAATAAATACGTATTTAGATTAAGTAATTCATCCATGTGTGGATCAAGTAATTTAGGTTTCTTTGAGTGAAAGAAATATTATTTCCAGACTTGTTTAATTAATTTTTTAAAATTTTAAGCTGCATTTATTTTTATCAATTACGTTGTTTTAAAAATTATTATTTTCTTTAAATCAAGGACTTGGTTTTTTGAATAAATAAATTAATAATTTTTCAACTTTGTTAGGTACATGATTATTCTGAACAGTATATCGCACCTTAGAATCACAGAAATATTTACTCATAATGAAAATCCAGTTCTTTGTTTCCTAGAAATATGTGGTAAAACTTAATGTACGCTTCTTTGAACCAAGGAATCACATCTTCCAATATAAAAAAAATGTACTTCGGCCAATGGACTATAATTTTTCTCAGGGAAATATTTTCCTGATTTAAAATCACACTTGACTATTATCCACTACTCAATTTTTGAACACGAATCTCTTATTTCTTTCCACCAATAACGTTACTTGGCTTATTTAATATTTCACTGACTGAAATAAATATTAATTTGAAACAATAATTTTGTACTTTTGCTTTAGATAAAACCATTTCTTTATATTAAAGAAATGTTTTATAGGACGTCTTCAGTACAATCATTTCCTTGAATCAAGTAAATTTTCTTTTATTCAAGAATTTTTTTCAGTGTTGGAAAGTTTAAAAAAAACGGTAGGAGAAAAACGAAGGAAGCGATATTTTTGTCGCTATTTGCAACAACATAAAATTGTCAACAAAAAAAACTCAAAAATTTCTAACGCATATGAATTCTAAATTTAATTCTAAATTATTGTAAACTATCAAATCTACAATCGGTTAATAATTTTGCTAGAAAGGTTATTTTCTTTTGACTTCGCCCCACTGTGACGATCGTTGCGCAAGGATGGTGCGGTCACGCAGAGTTCGTTATTATTATTTTTTTAATTGATGAAGAAAATTAGAAGAAATATGAATATTTATATTGAAAAAACATGCTTTTGAGCGAAAAATTGAAAGAAAAGTTAATTTTGGATTTTGTTGAGCCAATTTTCGACATTTGTTTGTTTTTGAAACTTTAATCAGCGGTTCACAGTGTTCTTGAAGGTGAAAGAAGTTTGACTAAAATTGATCCAAAATCGGGTTCCATAGGAAGTTTCTATATCATCTATAGGTTCAAAATCTGAAAGAATAAAAATCCCAGCTGATCCTTTTCGCGAGATATCGATATTTTAATATTTAAAGTCTTATAATCACAATAAAAGTAATTCAATTCATTGACCTTTCTGAATATCGAGCTAAATTTTCGTTCCATCTTAAAATCAGATATAGAATCAGGGATTTTCTCTTCAACCAACAGCTAACTTCACTTCGCTAAGTGCTGAGAGAAAAACAATGGACCAAATGCATGGGATTCGGTCCATTTTGCCCTATTTGGTAGTATCTTCGTAAAATCTAATTTTTTCTGCATTAGTGTTTCTGAAAAATAGTTTTTATTTTTGAAGTACTATTTAATGAAAGAATAAAATGATGATCATTATTATTATTCATTACGGAGATATTACAAAAATAAATTCTCACCTGCATTCGACAGTTTTATAGACCACACTTATGATAATGATGATTCTAATGATTCAAGTTTGGAAAATATAGATGATTTTTCTGGAAGAAGAAAAATATATATAAAATAAAATAAAAATAAAATAATAATAATATTCAGTTCAATTTTTTTGCGGATTTCAAGCTTCTCATAATAAATGGCCAACAAACTGCAACAGCAACTTTTCCTTGCCTATACTGTTTTATTTCACTGAGAGATATGAGAAGCAACAAAAATGATGCGAATCAGTTGAGTGATGCCCATGCAAGTACGTATGTTACCTCACGAATGAATCACATGAAATTAAATACATATGGTGATCTGAAACGATTACGATAAATTTTGTTTCACAGGAAGAAACAAAAAATTCAGTAAAGACTGTCACAGTACAGTCATTCTTGCACGTGTTAAAGAGAGTTTGACATGTATCTACAATAACAATGGCCTAGGATTTTGATCGGAGCAAAGCGGAGAATCAGTTCACCGAGAGTTCTTGAAGTTCTGGGATCGTTATAAACAAAATTCCTTAAATGATGAATCTTATTCATCAAGACTACTCACAGCAGTGACTGATTTTTCATCACTCCATATCTGAGTACAATATTCTTAGGAATTATACAGAAATATTGACGAATTGAGAATACTGAAAAAATATCTAAAAATAAAACAAAATTCAAAAAAAAATTAAATGGGGCCCTATAACCAGTACGACCTCTTCGTTGGTCCTGGGTTGAGCTGAAAGTGGTTCTTATTCACCATTTCCTATCGATTGAACATGCAGAATTTTCTCACTAAGACTAATGCCACCTTTTCATCATTCTAATTTATAAAATCTCAATATCACGCGAAAAGGATCAACTGGGATTTTGATTCTTTTAGATTTTGAACCTATGAATGATGAAGAAACTTCCTATGAAACCAGATTTTGGATCCATTTTATTCAAAGTTCTTTCACCTTCAAGAACGCTGTGGGTTCAGGAGATATGGAGTTTTCAAAAAAGTCAGGTCACAAAATTCAAAAGGCTGGTCAGGAAATGGATTGACCCAAATGCAATTAAAACCTGAAATGTATATGAAATCATGAAATTATACAGATCTTATTTTTTGATTATGAATTTAAAATTGCTCAATTTGTATCTTTTGTTTTATTTAATTGTTTTCTGCGCTTGAAGTTTCCACTAAGTTAAATATCAGATCAATTTTGTAATCATATACCTGTATCAGACGATATTATAACGCTTTGCTGCACTAATTAATTTTTCCCGATTAGCTAAGGCTATCTCAGAATCTGATCTCAACCGGCTGAAAGTAAAGCTTTCTCCCAGACACTTTAGTGAACGAGTTCGACAGTCGAGCGCACCTGCAAGATATTGGTAATATTGCGTAGAAACTAGAAACGCGACGCGGCGAGTCAAAAAGCTGATCGCAGGTTGGGCGTATCACGGTCGCGAGAGCCACCCACGCTTTACACTTAACGACAGTTATGGGTGTAAACAGCCGTGACGTTAGCTTGCACGAGAGTCGTTAAAGAGTCGACCCCCCGGCGCGGCGTGATCGGTGTTCGGGTGGGTTGAAGGAACGAGTTTGAAGAACGAGAACTACTGGAACGCGCCTTCCAGCCTGGTTATTTGACTACATCGTTATTGCCAATCTTATTCTTCGTTAGCCCTTTTGCAGTTTCTGATTAGCTGTCGATGTCTTGCTTTCTTTAAAAGCTACAATCCTCCAAAATCTGTTTTTGGAAAGATAAACTGATACCTGCATTGTGCAAAGAACATGGATGTAAGGATTTCAAACATCAAAGAGACAACATTAGTAGAGGCTAAGTTGTAGCAGTTTTACGGTTTTCTTTCTTCAAGCTGAGTTTTCGCGGCAGCTTCTTTTATTATTGCAGATTCTATGCTACTGTTGGAGGAGGTGCATTTTTAGTTGTTGATAAATCTATGCAGTGTTTTTTCTTAGGACAAAACTGTTATAGTAGCTTCTTTTTTACTGCAGAAACTGCAAGTAACATTGCATTGTAAGGTATTGATAGAGCTAGTAGAACTTTGTTGTCACATTGAATTTTGGTTGCACCTTCTATTGCCTATTCACTTGTAGTCGAATTGGCTGTGAGAGCTTTAGATTTGTCCTTAATATCTGTATTTGATGTTAAATTTTTAGAGTTTGTTGCAGATCAAATTATTTCTCCGGGCTAACATAAGTTCAAGGGTGTTGTTGTAGAGCCTCCTATTACTGATAAGTAAACTGATGCATCGCCGGCTGTTGACATGAGATTTCCAGGTGTTTATAGAACTGAAATCTTTCTAAAAAGAAATGTGTAGGACCACCTTTGTTCTTTCAGTTTTATGCTGATATGTTGCAGCATCATCAGCTTCTGTTTGAGCAGTAGCTGCAGTTGATGCTGCATTTTCAGATGTTGATTGAAGATTTTTTTCTCTAGCCTAAGCTATTGTAGCCAAACCCGCATTTATTAATCAATGACTCTAGTTTTTTTTGTTCAGATTGAATGGTTACATCAGCTTTTTTTCTACTCCGGGAGCTACATTTAACCTTATTAAGCTGTTGACAGAACTGTAATTTTTTTGTTAGGTAGAATGGGTATGCACCTTCTACTGCTGTTTCAGGAGATGCAATTCAAGTTGAATTTGCTGGGAGAGCTTCAGTTTTGGTAGGCTTTATGCTGGAGAGCCCTATCACTTTTACGAGAGCTACAGTTGACTTTGAATTTTTAGTCCTTGACGGAGCTAGTGATTCTTCGCCAACCTGATTAATAGTTTTTGTGCTGCTATGGAGCTGCAGTTGACATAAAATGTATTACAACAGTTTCTATTGCTGCAGCAAGAGATCCACATAATGCTGGATTTTCAATAGTTGCTTTAGCTGAAATATTTGCTTCGGACTCATTGTTAGCAATTATAGGAGCTCATTCTGTTGATGCTGTTTCATTTGTGGATGATTTATTGTAGAAGCTTGATGTTTCTATTGCAGAAGCTGTGTTTGACTGCAATTAATAAGTTTAAATAGCTGAAAGGCTTAAGTTTTATTCTTAGACTGAGCTGTGATCGCATCTCCTGTCGTTGTTCTGTTTCCATTTGTTGCAGATGATGTTGCATCAGTCACCACTACCACTGTCATACTTTCGTTTGTTGATGAAGCTTCGTTTTTTTTATTATTCGCTTAAGACAGTGTAACATAAACAAATATTACTCTTCCACTTTTATTTATCACCGCAGATTATGTGGATATTGAATTTTCTGTTTTTGATAGCATGTTTTACAGTGTATACATTGGAAATTCATTTTTTTATGGTGCCAGAGTTTTTCCTTGAGGCTGAGCAAAGTTGTAACAGCAGCTTCTTCTGATGTTGCAGCCAATTTTTCTCTAGATGAATTAAGGTTTCTCCTTCGGAATAAGTTATTTCGAGCAGCTTCTGATGATGATGCAACTTACATTACATTGTTAGCTGTTGATAGAGAAAGAATTTTTCTTCAGGCTGAGTTATTATAGAAGCTAGAGCTAAAATTCTGTTGTAGGAGTTAGAGTTTTTTCTTCTAACTGAGCTGTTATAGCAGATTCTATCATTGTTACAGTTCTATTTACTGCAGATGATATTCCATCAGTTACCATTACTCTTGACATCGCATTTTCAGTTACTGATGGAGCTAGACTTTTAGCCCCCGGATTAGCTGTTTATACAAATAAGAGTATCAATTTCCAACATAATAGCAACGTGAAAAAATTGCATCACGAAAGCTGAGAAAGGGAACTTAATTTTGCAAACGTCTTTTTAAGCTGAAGTTTAATATTGACTTTTGCCTCTCTTGACTCTTCTATACTGTGTGTTATGGGAAGAGACTTAGTACCCCACGACTACCGTATGCCATCCGTAAAGTTTAAAGCCCGACCCTCGCACGGTGTCGTTCATAAAGTAGAGAAATTAAGACTAGTATAACACGAGTTCAGCGGCAGGGGCAAAAAGTTCTTATTATTTAGTGGCAAGCGCGTGCGGTCTTTAAATTTATGAAACCTTGATGTGACCGGGCAATAAAAAATTCAGTGTGTATTGTTCAACTCGAGAGACAACTTGACGTAAATTACACAATTCATTAGAGATTCTAAAAAAAGTGATTTGAAGAATAAAAATAAATCATGCGAAAAAATAAAAAGTCACATGTTTAGTTTCGAGAAAAAAACTAGAATAGCTTTACAGCCAGTTAAATTCTTCGTTCATACAGGAGGGAACGGGTAGGTACTTGACTGTTTTTCATGAATTATTAAAGGATTTACGCGACACTTTCTGAGAATTTGCATTTCCCATTTCGGACTCGTTCGTCCGAGTTTGGCAAACGATGCGCAGTTTTCTTGATGACTGGAGGAGGTCACAGTAATATTTTTCTTGCTCCTGAATCCAAGCCGAAATGGCACGAGTAAAAAATATTCAAAGAGGTAACAAAATGTAAGGTTTACAGAAGTTTAAATGAGCTCAAAGAAATAAACAGATTGCGAGAAACTGTTTTGTAAAGCCAAACAAAAAATCACTACAAAATATTAAAAGTGCTCCGTCCTGAATAGATAGCTCGAGAAATGAGGGCCCTTTATTAAAGTGATATTGCCTCGCTTCATTCGCTATAACCAAGGGGGAAAATCGCATCTACAGTGTCTTTGAAACCAGGAATATGAACGTCTGAAACGATGAAAGCATGGATCGTTGCATCCTCGCTCTATTTGCGCGATAAGAAAGAGGGTGAGGGTATGCACAGCGCACATGAGGCAGAGGTGCGATCAGCTAGCACCTCCACAACGGAATATCAATATTTCTT
>CAKNXH010056872.1:40175-54054 GCA_932178445.1 Andricus quercusramuli
TTGTTGGGTATGTGTAAAGTGTTGTAGGTTTTTGGATTTTGAGTTTATCAGAAAATTTTATTAGACTTTTTGTTAGAACTATTCAGGAGGCTACCAGAACTCTGATCAGAACACCTGGAACTCTAAAAATTTCGAATTTCAAAATTTGTTTGGCATGTGTAAAATGTTGTAGGTTTTTGCATTTTGAGTTTAATGGAAAATTTAATTAGACTTTTTGTTAGAACTATTCAGGGGGCTACCAGAACTCTGATCAGAACTCCTGGAACTCTCAAGATTTCGAATTTCAAAACTTGTTGGGTATGTGTAAAGTGTAGTAGGTTTTTGGATTTTGAGTTTATCGGAAAATTTTATTAGACTTTTTGTTAGAATTATTCAGGTGGCTACCAGAACTCTGATCAGAACTCCTGGAACTCTCAAAATTTCGAATTTCAAAATTTGTTGGGTATGTGTAAAATGTTGTATGTTTTTGGATGTTGAGTTTATCGGAAAATTGTATGAGACTTTTTGTTAGAACTATTCAGGGGGCTACCAGAACTTTGATCAGAACTCCTGGACTCTCAAAATTTCGAATTTCAAAATTTGTTGGGTATGTGTAAAGTGTGATAGGTTTCTGGATTTTGAGTTTATCGGAAAATTTTATTGGACTTTTTGTTAGAACTATTCAGGCGACTACCAGAACTCTGACCGGAACTCCTGGAACTCTTTCGAAAAATTTCTCTGTAATTTTGGGATTTTCGAAATTGTGTAACTTTCGAGTTTTCAAGTTTTTCGAAATTATTTTATGATAGAACTCTAGAACTCTCTTGGAAATACAGGAATATTAAAGAAAAAGTTGATTTTTTTAAAAGTGGGGGGCTGGCTCTATTTTTTGAAAAAATTTTGTTGGTTCTAATTTTTGGGAACTATTTTTAATAAGTATCAGGAACATTAGAACTATGCTAAATCTACCCAGAACTCTAAAAAAACTTCACTTCTCGAAAAGTGCGGGGGAACGTGAACTTAGCCCCCAATTTTGAAAAATCCATTTTTAAAGTATTTATATGCCGGAACTATTTCTAAAAGTTATCAGGAACTGTAGAACTATTCAAAAGGATGTCAGAACTCTGAAAAAAAATTCAAAATTTTGAAAGTGGGGGGCTAAGTTCACACGCATAAATATTCAAACTAAAAATTGTTCTAATTTGAATGCCTTCTTTTTAAAATTGTTACCTTCAGACATTATTCGACAATGATCCTTATAAACTATTAATAATAATAATAATATTTATTATAATTTAATATATATTTCATATATATTTTATTTAATTAAGGTCGTAGGGATGTGGCAACTCCATCGCCCAAGAGCTTCGGCTCTTGCAGTCAGCCACACTGCATTGGGCTAACTCCCCAAATCAACGAATTATGCGGTTACGTCCCTAGTATCGCGCAGAGCCACTCTCGGATGGAGGGCATGGTTTAGTTGGGAGTGGCAATAGGAACGAACCGAGGCGACGAACAGGCAATGGCCCCGGACAAACGCGAGGGCACCGATTTAAATAGTCGGACCAACTCAGGAGGAACATTCTTACCTGTTGGCAAAGAAGCTCACAGGTATCCTTTTTGCGCAAAAACAAATATGAAGCTCTTTATTAGCAAGAAGAAGAGCAACATAATCCAGCGAACATTCCACCCGTTACAGCAAGACCACCTTTGCAGATAGCCGATAATGCCAACATGAGAAGTAGGAGATCCATCCACCAAGAAGTCTTTCTCAGGATGGACAAATTAACTGAAGCTAATACTGTTCTCCCAGATTTGCTCCCCAAAGATTTTAATCTCTGGAATCTGAACTGTGTAGTTTACGAGAAGGGGTCTCTCTGCTTAGCGACAATAGAAGTAACGATACTTTAGTAAACCTGAGTAAGACTCGCGAGCGTATTGCACAGCTTCAGTTTAAAATTGAAACGGCGAGGCGGCATGCATAAAATATTCAGTGTATCATTAGCTACATAACATCAAATAAAAAATTCACCCCAAAAGTTAGGGCACTTGCTTGAAACTTAAGGAAAGCAACTCACACGCTGAACAAGTGTAAATTGTTGACCTTCAAGCAGCACTGGACGCAAAAAAACAAGATCTCATTCAACAGGAGAACCTGTTAATAGACAGGTGTATTTCCCAGGACTCGATCAGGTATCGAAGCAATCTTTCCATAGCTTGGATTGACTACCGTAAGACATTCGATAACACGAATTATGATCAACTTATTAAGCTCCTTGATTGTCTGGAGGTGCATCCAAAAATAGTGAGATTCAAAAAAGAGCTTATGCTCTTATGGCGGACAAAATTTGTCATAACATCTGACAAAAGACAACTGACTACCAGCTATATCACTTTTAAGAGGGATCTCCCTCTTACTTCTATCTATTGTGCTCCAAGGCTAAAATTCTGGATACCTATGTGGTCCGCCGAACAGGAAAGAATATAACCACCCTTTATACATAGACGACCGTAAACTTTTTGCTTCCTCGAAAGAGGACCTTCAAATCCTCGTGGAGGCGGTAAATAGGTACTCTAAAACGATTGGCATGAGCTTCGGACTGGACAATTGTGCCTGCGTCCACCTACACCAAGCAAGACTAGATAATACATCACCGCGTGACGATCAGGATGTTCAACTCATAGGCGGAAATGCCTTTCAACACCTTGGTAATGAAGAAACATATACATATCTTGGAATACCGCAAGCGGAAACTCAAACTGTGCGTGTTCAAAACGGCCCTTGAAAAAATTTATCCTCAAATTCTCACAAAAATGTAGGCTTCCGAATTATCTGGAAAGCAGAAGATCCAGGTGACCAATATTCTGGCCGTTCCTATACTGCTCTACACGTTTGGTGCAGTAAAATGGAACGTCGATGAGTTGAAGCAAATTGACCAAAGCACACGCAAGATGATGACAATCCATCGAAGTCGTCATCCTAGATCGTCCGTACCTCGAATATACCTCTCGCGAGATAAAGAGGGTAGAGGTTTGCTAAGCTTGGAGTTTCTTCATCGGAGAACGGTTCTGACTACAGCCTGCTTGGTTCTAAAAAAGCAGATTCTCTTATGCGACTCGTACATCAGCATGAAGTCGTCAACGCTACGGCGTTTCTATACCGTGCCGCAGATAGGGCCGCAGAGGAACATGGGCTCCCATTTGATTCCAGCGACATTAGACATGGCCTAGGATCACTAACACCTTTGGTGCTCAAAAGTCGTGTACAGGAAGCAGAGCATATGCTTCTACTAAGAGAACATGCTCACAAGCCCCTTCATGGTAAATTCTACGGCATCATACGTAGAGAAGAGCTCTCGATGGGTCTGTCCAACATGTTTCTCAAGTCTGCTAGATTGAGATCGGAGACCTTGGGATTTCTTTTTGCCTGTTAAGACGGCGTTATAGACACCTTAGTTTACCGCGAGCGCATAATGAATGTACCTGTAAGCGATACCAACTGCTGAGCGTGCAAGCAAGAGCCAGAAACACTTGGACATGTTCTCAGTGGATGCTCTAAATATGCACGCTACGGGTACATAGAGAGACACAATGCGGCTCTAAAAGTGTTATAGTATTACCATCTTAGGCACTTCTATGGTGTTGATCTATTGCCCGTCTTACCATACGCCCAGGGGGAACTCGAGTCCGTTGTGGAGAATGATCAGTGTAAGATCTACTGGAATTTCTCATTCTCCACCACTCAGCGTATCAGTGCTACGAAGCCTGGTATTGACCTCTAAGATCTGAAGACCAGGACCATTTACGTGATTGAATTCTCGGCACCAGCCGTTGGTAATATCACGGCAAAGAAGGAAGAAAAACGGGCGAAATATCAAGCACTTCTTTTCGAGCTGAGCAGGCTATACCAAGGCTACAAAGTCCATCTTGTATTTCTCATAATCGAGTGTCTTGGAGGTATGAAAGCTTCATTTCTTAGCCAACTCTATAAGATTCCGACTTGCCAACGTCCACTCATTCCATCATCGCGAACCGGATGCAAAAGGCTGTTCTTCTGGGATCAGTTCATCTGGTCCGTCAACACTGTTCCTCATAACATTCTACAAAGATTGGTAGCTCTAAAAAAGTATCCAGAGGTGAAACCTTCATCTCCAACTGTCCCGTCTGCCGCATAAAGTCATTCGCGGCTAGAGACCTGACTCCAAGGAACAGTGTTGCATGATGTTATCCCGCGTAAATTTCCCGCTCTGACTCACCTTCTAGGACAGAAGGAGCAGAAGTGGGTGATGTACACGTTCCAGTTGCGTCGGGATTGGTTGCTTTAAGGAGCCATTATCGTAGCTTCCGGAGCCTAAAACTGCTCATAATAATAATAAAGTGGAGCCTCGGTGGCTCAGGCAGTTAGGCGTTCGGACTTCACAAGCAGGCCTTGCCTAATACCTCAAATGAGGCATACTGCTGTTATCAGATAACTTGATTGCATTACAAAAATGCGTCCATGACTGATGATATATACTGGAACATCCCAGTTCAGACTATTAAAAGAAAAAATCAAACTCTTATGCAAAAATGCTTTCTACATATTGAGCTGTAACCATCTTAAGCCTGAGAAAAATGAGCTTCATACTAAGAATAAATTAATTATACAACTCTAAATAAGGATTTGAATTTAAAATCAAATAATTTGGAATGTTTCCCTATACAATTATTTAAAACTTTCAATTTAAAGTTCATATATTTTGAATGCTTTTTTCTAACTATTAAATAATGAAGACTTCAAACTAAAACTTGTCCAACTATTAGAGTTTTTCATTTGAAATAAAGGAGATTGGTCAATTAGCCTATTCATTTGGGCCCAGAAAAGAAAAATCTTTAATCTTTTTCAAATTAATTTATATCAATATATCAGAGGGCTTTAAGCTTCACACTGATCAAGTATGAAGGCTTGCAATTAGAAACTGGCCAATTTATAATATTTAAATTTGAAACGATTGAATTTGCAAAGATATAAATTTCGAAATTTTCAACTATTAATTGCTTTAATTTGAAATAAATTTTTTAAATCTAGAAGTGTTCAAATGAAAATTCATAAATTTCACACACTATAGATTTATTTATCAACTATCAACGCTTGTATATGTAAAATTACCCATACAAATATTAGCTATTTAAAAGAATATCAAAAGGAACTTGTTAAATAAATTCACTGTCACTTCTAGAATAATTATTCTGAATCTCAAAAAATGCATGGTCATTTCCCGGTTTTCACATGCCAGTGGCCACTCTGAAAGTTCAATGATATAATAGAATATATGTATTTCTAGATTAGTGCAACAACAAGATCCTACAATTAATTTGCCTTCGAGCATTCTTCAGTATTCTGTAGTGTATAAACCGAGCTTTAGACCATTTTAAAACATATACGAGAGCTTTTTAAAAAGCTAATACTTTTTTCAATAGGATATCCATATTTGTATCAAGATTAAAGCGAGTAGAAACGGCGTAATATAACCACTAATATCTCTGGTAACACGCCCTCGTCCTTCAAAGCCAGGCGGGCGAACGAAACCCCCAACTCTCATAACTGCCACCCTCTGCACACAATGCCTTCCGTGTGCATGCAAACATATATGTATGTATACACATACTCATAAACAAATATGTACGCTACGGGCCGTCCGAAAAGGGAAGTTGGCTCGTGCAACGCGGCGGAAACCTAGTCGAGAATATTGCCCAGCAACCTCGCGGAAAACGTATCAAGATACCAATGAAGGATAATTTACATCCTCATAGCAGGATAATACGCTCACAATTCATCACGGCTGTTGCTCCGCGATTAAAAGCTCGAAGCGTGACTCAATTAAGATCCTTGTCGAGAAGATCTAGACAAAAGCAATATTTATGTGAAATACCGCTGCGATCAAGAAGTACTATATGGCTGTATTCACATTGGGCGTACCTATTTGTGTTCATTTTATGAGCACTTTCTTTCCTCATGACTAAATAAATTTTCATCCTCATAAAAGGCTTTTACTAGTTACTTAATTTTTCGCTACTTTTCTGTCTAACTGGAAATCTTATTTTCAGTAAATCAGAGAGTCAATTAAAAGGTCAATCAATGACTCAAGTTTTTTTTATGCTCCCGGGGCCCCCCCCCCCCCTTTGACTCATGATTCCTGACGAATTCTGATTGTCAGTAAATTGTATATCAATTAAAAAATTGAGAAAGAAATTATTTTTTTACAACTTATTCTCGTTTTAACTTTTAAATCTTATAATCTACTAAACTGACAAACCAACTAACTGTAAGATTGAGAAACGCTGCTGTCAGTGAGTTTCAAATGTCAATCCTAAATTCCTAACCGCAAAAACTGTCACATTTAACTATAGAAATTAAAGGTTAGAATAGATGAAAAAAGCAGTTCGCGTGAAACAAGATCCAGCAAAAGCTCTTTTCTGCCATAACTCTGAACTTTAAACGTGAACAAAAACGTTGTACGTGTCACAATATTCAAATAAGTGCATCTATTTCTTGAACTTAAAGAATCCGGAAAAATCTTAGTGGTCAGAATAATCTCCAAGATTCCACAATGCATAAACGATTAGCAGGATGTATTTACGTGAAAGTTTCGAATTTTCACGGTTCTTTCAATTTTGAAAACGCTCTCCTTAAAAAGGAGAAAACTGAAGTCTGGAGTCTTGAGTTTGTAGACGGGCACTCAAAGACTGGAGATTTTAGACAACGAACATGAGAGTAGTTGTTTTTGACATACACCCCTGATGGTTTCTTTAACATGCAGGTACCATCGTGACTTTTGAATATTATAATTATTTTAACAACATGATAATCAAAAACCAAAGCGGACTTTTGAATGATATATTTTATACAAAACGAAAATCTTCTGGATATAAAGATCGTAAAATGAAACGCATTTGTATTTGATGTAATGAAATCGGCATTAGCAGTGCATATCGCGGATTTCGAATTAATAACGAGTGCAATCATTTATCGTTGTTAAAGTCAACAGTAACAGGGATTATGCTACAATCTGTCGATAACACTAACGACAATTATTACCGCTGCGTGGTAATTTCAATGCTGGCTCTCTTTTGTCGTTATATAGTTACTGCATGGGTTCATAAAATTCAACGCTAGTAATAATGTGATCCATATCTTTTTATTTCCCACTAAAATCGAGAAGGATGTAAAAGTCAGGATTTCAATCAATCTCACGCAAGAAGTACCGCATCTCATTCTATGGCAGATTAAAAAAATGTCTAAAAAAACGTTAGATCGTTCTACAAGTAGAACAGGATATTAGAAAGATAAGATCGGCAATTTTGGTTTTCAAATCTAAAACAATTTTATTCTCAGAATCAATTTGTTGAGAACCCACACGCGCTATCCCCTTAGGCTGTCGATTGTAACTGCATAAGGTGGAAAATAAGATTCACTTTGCATGAAATAACAATATAAATTACTCAATCTTTGGACTCATTTTTATCATCAGCGAGCTTAACGCGTTCGTTTGATTAAATTAAGCAGTAAATTGACGGCAGAATAAACGCCGAGTGTTTCAATTTAGCGCCCATGAAAGGTTACGCCACTTAGCGTTGCGCAAACTTTCTCGCAAACTTTCAAACTTTTTCACACCATGATACCGCGAGAGTTTCGTTTGTCCGATTTTTAATTTCAATCGCAAAAGAAATCGACCCGAGAAATTCGCCGTTGAAGGGGATTTAATTAACGGAGCTAGAGCAGTCAGGCGAGTCTTGTTGTCAGTGAATTAGCAAAAAATTATAGCACGAATTTCACTTCACAGAAAAAACTGGAGTTTCTATTAGAACCTTTTTTTGATTCCTAAGGAGCTGTAACAAAAGAAACCCCTCTTGCTGAAAACGAACACAAAACGATGAATTTGTTCCAAACGAGGCTCCGTTTGGACCACCAAAGGAACCTAATTTTAATAGAGACATTTTCCAAAGAATCTATTTCTCACTTTGCCCACTTCGACATTTTATCTAGTTAATAACACAACCTCGAAAAAAAACTTTACATCAAAGCACACATGTAATAGAACTCTGGTGGACACCATTTAATGAAGAGAATTAAAGTACACAATATTATCGCGATTAGAATAGATATAATGACATAATTAATATAATTTACAGGTTATATGTAGCAAACTTGTAAACATAAGGGCGTATAATTAATATACAAGAAATCTTTCGTCTCCACAGTAAACAAATGTTCAAAATGATACCGAAATCAATATCATTTTGATATGCAACAAAAATTATACCGAAATCAAGAGCATTTTGATCGGCCGGAATGAATGATCGACTTTTGAGATCACATTATGGCTTGATGCGGGATCATGTGTCAAACTCAAAGCAAGGTGGCTGACGTTCTTAGAGTACTTTAACCCATATGCGAGCTGTTTATGGTTTCTGATCGTGCAGTGCACTTGAAAAGTTGAAATTTTTAGGTTATGTCGTTATGACATCGGCGCCAAGAATTGGCGGCCATCTTGCTAGTCTGACGAATGATCCGAAAAAGATGATCAAGGTGATCCGAATGGACAGATCATTATGATCTCGAGAGTCAAATGATCGTTTTAGTCATCGATCGATAACATTCAAATTACAGTAAAAAAAAACAATTCTTTGGTAATTTACCCTATATGTACAAGCATGCATACAAGAATATATATAATATATGGTGACAACGTCGATCAGCCGAACGTATATAGGCGATTTGCAAATAGATTTCAATTTTGGTTTCCGAGAGTTCTAAATTATGCAATAATTGTTATCAGTTTTCTTAGATATATGTATCAGGATGTACTTTTTAACGTGGGAAAGCTGTTTGGTCTAGACTATTGACTTTTTCCACTAATTTGTGTCCAAATTATTCTTTTACTTAAAGTACATTAGTATAAAGGATGAAAACTGGGTTTGGCAGGCTTGCCGGGTCAAAGTAATTTGAAATTTTTTTTTGAATGTTCAACAGTTGTCTGAACAATCGAAAAAAATTTTGAAATTATTTTGATATTTTTTGTTTAAATTCTTGTTTGAAAATTTGTTTGAATTTATTTTAAAAATTTTGTTCGAAAATTTGTTTGCATTTTTTTTTCAATTTGTTGAAGAATTTTTTTGAAATTTTTAGGATTTTTTGAATTCATTGAAAACTTGTTTAAATAATTATTTGCAAGTTTGATTTTTACAATTTACAATTATCTCCTTGACGTGAATTTTTATAAGAAGAGTTTCTCGTAAAAAAATATCTATGAACAATATTTTATGAAGAAGTTTAAGAAGAACTTGAAAAAAAGTACTTTTAAAACATTTTTTTCTTTCTCTCAATACGACTTGGAACCTTTTGCCAACGAGTGCAAAAAAGGCTTCGGAGTTGTTAAAAGGCTTCAGAATCGTTAGCTTCGGAGTTGTTATTTGCAATTTTTAAGTGATATAAAACACACCATTTGAAAAAAAAATAATTCCAACTTTGGGAAAGTGTTTGCTCCATCAGCCCTTCGAATTGTATGGAAATTAACAACAACAAAAAAATTATTTTTCGTTTGTACCTCTTTTTTGGGGGAGGCTTCGGAGTTGTTATGCAGGTTAACCGATAGTTTTCCCCGTGTTCTCAGACGACTTACGAGGATTTAATCAATTTTGGGATTCTGTAAACGTCATGTGTTTTTAAAATTTGATGGAAACTGCCTATTTTTGATAATTATAATCGATTATAATATGAATTATCACCTTAAATTCGTTGAAAATATAGAGGCTTCGGAGTTCTTAACAAACCAAGGGACAAAAATATAAGCACGATTCTTTCAGTCAGTATTTATTATCTCTAACATGTTAGTATTGCAATTTGAACTGCATCATATATTTAAAATAAGTGGCTTATGCCAATATTATAAAAAATATTTTACCAGTCCTGTCACAATTCAAGTAATTGAATCTGTAGAGAGGGACACTGTACACGGAGAAAAAAATATGGCTATAATAGTAATATAGTTAGTCATGCTTTTGTCGCAGGTTTCATTCAATGCTTTTGAAGCCGTTATCCCTCGCGAAAATAGCTCGAACTTCGCCTTGCTATATTTGTAAAGAACTCACTCTATTAGAGTATGAGTACTCTTACAAACGAGATATTAGGCCACGCCTACTTACGAACCTAGCTTCACAGCAAGCACTGGTACGCGTGGCCTAACATCGCTTTTGCAAGAGTACTCATACTCTAGGAGGATGGGTTTTCTTACAACCATAGTAAAGCAAAGTATCTTTACGGTATGAGCCATTTAATGCTAAAATTGTCTAACCTGATGCCAATATTGGTAGGAATTCATACAAATCTCGCACATGAAGTTCCGTGCTGTAATATTAAGAGCACAGCCTACTATAACAGTGCGATTTTTTTCTCCGTGTAGGAAGGGTAAAAACTGACTACTTAATTACAAAAATGGTATGCCCAAATGTAATTTTTTTTGTACTTATTCTGTATGGACTAATAAAGTAGGCCACCATATGTGCTGTAATCTCCGTAGTATGTTAAAAATGTTATAGGATCATCGAATATACATCAAGGGCCATACAAATTGAAATCTATTTGAAAATCGCCCATATGTGTATTTGACGTCATACGCACGTTGTTGCCAACTATCCGTGCAGTTTTGCCGTTTCGCATTTTTCCTTTTCTCGCTGCGACCATTGGTGACAACGTGCTTCCCAACTATGATGTGCACGCGTCGCATCAGCAGTTTCAATGACTGTAAATGGGGCGCTTTTTTTAAAATTATTTAATGTGTAAATGAATTTTGTATAAAAAATCATCATTGTAGAATTAATTACATTAATTGCCAGGTCACAAAATAGTATTTTTGAGTGAAAGATGAATTAATTTGAGAGTTGACCAAGAAAACGACTCTCTGAGAACGGAAATTAAATCCGAACTCAAGAGAAACGAACCAAATGACTCAGAAACATTGTGAATCCAAAAATCAGTTGTTTTGAAAAAACATATTCAAAAAGTTCATTATATGAACGAGCCGATTACAATGTTGTTTGGAAACACATTTAGAGGCCTTTCTATACAATTCTTTTTGCATATATTGCACTTTTTGAATATGTTTTTTCAAAAGAACTGATTTTTCGATTCACAATGTTTCTGAGCCTTATGGTTCAAAAATAGATTTTTTGCACAGATTAACTTGTTAATATTGTGTTTCTAATTTTCTTATTGATAAATTAATTATTTGCGTTTACTCTTCACAAGTAAATGATTGATTTTAAATTTGAATTAATGCATACCTTTTATCACAAATGAAGATTTTGAATAATTCATAATATTTTTTGTACATTATAATTATTGTACATTGTAGAATTATTTAAATTAATTGGCAGGTCACAAAATAGTGTTCTTGAGTGAAAGGTAAATTCATTATTTGCTTTTACTTTTGATAAACAAATTGCTGATTTTTAATTCGAAGGAATGCATACTTTTTTTCGTAAATGTAAATTTTAAATAATTCAGAATATTTTCTGTACATTATAATTATTATATATAGTAAAAAAAATGATTTGCATATTGAATCATTTCAAATAAGCGCGTAATCAAGATCCAATGAGGTCTGTTACTTTCGTCTGCTTCTTCTCCCTTTCACAGCGCATGAGTGTCTCTTGCGCGCACTACATACTTATCTGATTCTTACGCTTCTTCCCTCTCTTTTTCTCCTCCCTTTCACACGCAGGCCGTGCGAGAGAGACGCTCTTATGCGATTACGTGTTCGTTTAATCGCACATACCATACTATATGTCCACGTTATATATCTGAAATTACTTATTTCGGTCAACGGAACAGCGTAATTCGACGTAAATGATACGGTTACGTCTTTGATGCAGCCCAAGCTTTTTTTGCATAAAAATTTATACATTTGAACTCAATTTTCGGAAAAATTGATGGGCATGTTTACACTTTCGCGACTTACGAAGCGCGACTATTCTCTTGACTGTTTGTACAAGACAGCAATGGGGTCGGTCGCTCAACCTATGAAAGAGAAACGTTGCGGAAATCTCAGCACGTCGCGAGTGTTCTATTGTTAGGTAAACGCCCGACACGACGTGAGGAAGGTGTAAATGGTACTCGTTGTTTAAGGGGAATGCACAACGCTTAGGATTGGCAAAAGCACATTTGCAATGAAATGTCTCGGTACCAGGAAGCGTCTTGAACGTGAATCATTTTCCTAGAATGAGGGAAAAAGAGCAAAAAAGGAGCAGAAAAAAGAGGGGAAAACGGTGGACGATTCGCGGAATCGCTCTAGTGACGCTTTTGTGTCAAACAATGGAACAATCGATAGGAAACGATCAGCCCTCGCTTGTGCGATTAAAGAGGTCTCGAAACTCTTCTTTTTTAATGGAGCTTTCTCGAGCGCCAGACATTCAGCTTGAAAAGAGTCGTTTTTTTAACAGATAAAAATTCATTCAAGTGCTCTTATTTTCATTTGAGAATTTACCATTTTTTTTTTAGTTCGTCACTGGTGAGAAATGGCAGATACAGTGAAAATTGCGATCCTTTTCATGAAATGCAACAAAAATTATATTTTGCTGGATAAAATTCGCAAACATTTTTTTTTCATGTATTTATATAGGATTTAGTTACACAAGGGAAATCTCGTTAGAGTCTAACAGTTCTCTGAAATAAAAAGTAAATTTCAGCAAACATTTTATACATCAAATCTCTTTTTCTCATAATTGTGTTTCGTTACATTTTTAAATAAATTTTTGTACCGCAAATTAATTGGTTTAATTGTATAATCGGGGATTTTATTCTCAGAGTACAATTGGCGTAATTAGCACACATACTCGTATATTTCGAAGCATATCGGCGAGTACACTAAGCCCATGTGTATAGAGTATACAGACTACAGAGATAGTGTGTCATTGCTTCCTCAATTATCGTACACTGTCCCACCCATGCTTTTAGAACGCGACTGAAAATTGCCATTACCATTGCGTCCAAGTATTTGCCTATCTGTGGCAAGTAACACCTACAATTCTAAATAGACACATTCTCCATTCACAGAACTGCCCGCAGACTTTCTTTATAAAATCCATTTAGGAATTTCTTTTATTGATTGATATTTTTTTTTTTTTTTTAAATTACTAAATGAATTAATAGTACATTGTGTATCAAGGGCGTAAAGGAGGCTATTTTGACGAGTGTGAACTTGTCGCCCGAGCGAAGCGAGGGTGACAATCACGCGAGGCAAAATAGCCGTACGCAGGTCTGTTAAGCTGGCACAACACTATTGTGATATTGAAAAATGACCTATATCACTATTTAGGGCTCATTTAAGGCTAATTTAATGCCCTATTGCGAAATTTAATTCTCAACGTTTTTTATAAAAAAAAGCTGATTGCGCTAGCTTAACGTTAAGCTAGCACCACCATATCCGTAAAAGTCGTTAAAAAAAAATTAACACATTTTTGATAATGCCATAATTTAAGGCTCATTTAAGGCTCTTGAAATATCAAAGACCGGAAATCGTCAGATTTTTTTTTCTATTTTTTTTGTTTGAATAATGCAATGTGTTGTGCCAGCTTAACGTTATGAAAAATACCACAACCAGTGGATAAAACTAAATTTCACCCCATACATAATTTAAGGCTCATTTAAGGCTCCCGAAATACCGCGAGCAAAGTTAAAAAAAATTGTTTAAACAAACATTGTTTAAACAATTTCTCCAAAATGTAATTCTACCAACTCGTGTTACCTACCACAATTTCAGGCTCATTTAGGGCTCTCCAAATATCGAGAAACGGAATTCCTCAGATTTTTTGTTTTTTTTTGTTTTTTTAAAAAACGTACTGTGTGGTGCCAGCTTAACGT
>CAKNXH010056872.1:57600-73042 GCA_932178445.1 Andricus quercusramuli
TGCTAATGTAATGCCCAATTGCCAAATTCAATACTCCACTATTTTTTTAAAAAACTGTGGGTCACGCTAGCTTAACGTTAAGCTGACGTAACCACATGGTCGAATCGAGTTAAAACCCATACCATAATTAAGAGCT
This sequence comes from Andricus quercusramuli, assembly GCA_932178445.1. NCBI lineage: Eukaryota > Metazoa > Arthropoda > Insecta > Hymenoptera > Cynipidae > Andricus > Andricus quercusramuli. The sequence continues at coordinate 57,737 of CAKNXH010056872.1, forward strand.
CATTTAGTGCTAATTTAATGCCCAATTGCCATATTCAATGCCCCACTATTTAAAAAAAAAACCGTGGGTCACGCTAGCTTAACGTTAAGATGACGTAACCACATGTTCAAATTGAGTTAAAACCTATACCATAATTGAGAGCTCATTTAGTGCTAATTTAATGCCCAATTTCTAAATTCAATGCTCCACTATTTTTTTAAAAAACCGTAAGTTACGCTAGCTTAACGTTAAGATGACGTAACAACATGGTCGAATCGAGTTAAAACCTATTTCATAATTAAGGACTCATTTAAGGCTTTCCAGAACAACCAAAATAAAGTTTTAAAAATCAACCAGTTTCCCTCGAAAACGGCTCTTTATTATTTTTATATAAGTAATAACTGGACAAAATAGCTTTTTATTTGGCTCACATAATGGCGTTTCCACATGTACTTGACGTTACGAACGTTCATATGAACGAAATTAAAAAAATCATTTTTATATTTTTTTTAACTTAAATCAATTAGAAGGGCAACAAATAATAGTATAATAATGGTAATAATGGTCTGCATACATAACGTGTTAAAAATGACAAGTTTGATTGTCGATATATGAAAATATGAAAATGTCAAAAATCCTATTTTTTTATCCCACGAATTATAGACCAGATGAGAATGTTCGGCAAGACCCCTAAAAACCATGTTCATGGCATGCAGGCCTTACATGTTGAAAATGACAAGTTTGATTGCCGATATTTGAAAATATCAAAACGTCAAAAATCTTATTTTTTTATTCCACGAATCATAGACCAGATGAGAATGTTCGGCAAGACCCCTAAAACCCATCCTTATGGACATACCGAACTTGCCGAACATTCTCAGCTGGTCTATATAGACCAGTAAAAATAGCTTATCAATTAAGGAAAATTCCCAATGTCTTCAAAAAAATGGCACATTTGTTTTTTCATATACTGAACATACAATCAAATTTTGCAAAACGTGATCGGGTCGGCAATTTGTTTAAAAAAAATTAACTTGCAAAATTTGCCATCCATTGCTCCACGAAAATTCGAAACATTTTGCAAACTTGAGTGAGTAATTATAAACTCGGTCTCTATCCTGTATTAAATTTGCAAATCGTTCGTATTGCGGTAACATGATTAATTATAAACAAATTATTATTTTGTTAATCACTCCCCAGCGGAAATACCAAAGGTTTTGCAGAAAGTTGCTTCTGCTTTTTTTCCACTGAGAAGAAACTATTGTATGATTTGCAAAACTAAATACATAACGCAAATTATCATTTTTTAAATTATCGTTAAATTTTTTGGAATTCGAGTCCTAAAATTCCAGCGAAAATTGCGAAAGTTGCGTTTTTGGGTAGCAAGTGTTAGAAATGTCGAGATCTGAAAATTATCAAACTACTGTAAGCTAGCAAAAATTACAAACATTTTGAAAATCGTACTGAGTGAAAGCAACTTATTACCAACGTTATCAGGCACGGACTGGCCGTCTGGAATTTGGGAGATTTCCCGGTGGGCCGCGAGCCTAGAGGGCCGCCGAGGGCATACCCAGGGCCGAATTTAGTACAGGGCCCACTAGGGCCATCGCCCACCATGGCAGTGCGGAAACACTTGAAAATTGTCGATGCGCTTAGGTACAAAATGCCAGGGCCGCATTGATGTCCCAGTCCGTCCCTGAACGTTATATAACATTTGCAAACTATTTACAACTTGGCAAAATTATTGATTCAAAACAAATTATTATTTTGTTTATCACACCTCAGCGAAAATACCGAAGATTTTGCAAAATGTTATTTCTGCTTCTTTCCATCGAAAAAAGACTATTATATGATCTCTAAAACTGTATGCATAGCGCAAATTATCGTTTTTTAAATTAATGTCGCATTTTTCGCAATTCCACTCATAACAATTCTGCGAGAATTGCAAATGTTGCGTTTTTGGGTAGCAAAATGTTCGCAATGTCGAAATCTGAAAAATGTTCAATTTTCAAAAAGTTGCACGACTGGCAACAATATTAAAATTGCAATTAAACAACTAAGGCACTTTGTTAAACTAGCCAAAAATACAATTTGGGATGAATACTACGATCCATTGCATTATATATATAATTTTCCAGGATTTTTGAAGGCTTCTCGTTTCTTCAAAAAAGTGTTTGAAAGTAATAAAATAACTGCCGGTGTAAAAAAAGAGGAAAAAAGCGAGTGACAATATGCAGTTCAAGAATTGCGTGAACATTTTTTGATAAATGAATAATTTTGTTTTGATAATTTTTATAAGACAATCAAACTTGTCATTTTTAACATTTTAGGACTGCATGCCATAAGAGTGGTTTTTAGGGGTCTTGCCGCACATTGTCATCTGGTCTAAAATTCGCGGGATAAAATCCTACCCTATAATTCGCGGGGGGGAAAATAGGATTTTTAACGTCCTTAAATTTTCAAATATCGACAATCAAACTTGCATTAGGCAGGACGGAACAGTGCATGCTGACTATATAGCTAGACTATACAGGGTGTCCCAGACTCAAGTGTCCGGACTTATATAGCCATATAAAAATTAAAAAAATAAATAGAAAATTCCTTTTCCTTTTTTAGTTATAAAACATTTAAGCTGGACCAATCAGGATCGCCGTATAAACAGCCGTGTGTACGTGAACGAGATTTCAATGCAGTGTTATCGAAGCGAGCGCAGAGGTGGGGTTAGCGACAGGAGAACACTACGTTGGAAGCCCGTTCACGCACACACGGCTATTTATACAGCGTTCCTGATTGGTCCAGCTTAAATGTTTTATAACTAAAAAAGTAAAACTTCAACTGATTTTTGGAAAAGGAATTTTCTATTTATTTTTTTAATTTTTATATGGCTATATAAGTCCGGACACTTGAGTCTGGGACACCCTGTATAGGGAAAATCTGTTTTCATTAGTTTGCCACCAACTGTTATGGTTAGTTTGTTCAGAACGCTACCAGGGCCAGAATTTTACTTTTTTAATTTAATTAATTTAATTTAATAATTAATTTAATTTACTTTCCCGAAACACAGCACTATTCGTTTGGCGATAGTCTGGTCTGTGCAGCAGATAGGATTTTTTTATTTTTATTTAATCTAAATTGAGAGGCTAGGAGGGGGAGTGCTCTATAAAAGTATAAATAACAAATTCAATTTGTTCTATAAAATAAAGAGTCCTTTTTATAGTCTTAGAATACAGGAAATTCTCATATCTATTCATATAAAAATTTTACTTTATAAAATTAGATAAAACAGAAAAATTGTTTATGGCTAGCTTTTTAACAAATTGTTTGAAGAAAAAATAATTTAAAAAAAAGGTTTTCCTTTTAGCCCTTAATTATTGTATGGTTAGTTTTACGATTTTTGCATACTTTTTTGCAAGAGCCGTTTTCAAGGGATACTGGTTGATTTTGAAAAATGTACTTTAGTTGTTCTGGTAGGCCTTACATGAGCCCTTAATTATGCCATAGGTCAGAGCTCGATTCACTATTATTTTCACGTGCGGTTTCGTCAGTTTAACGTTAAGCCAGCGTAACCCACGGTTTTTAGAAAAAACAGTGGGGCATTGAATTTGGCAATAGGGCACTAAATTAGCATTAAATGAGCTCTTAATTATGAAATATGTTTTAACTCGATTCGACCATGTGGTTACGTCAGCTTAGCGTTAAGCTAGCGTAATCCACGGTTTTTTAAAAGAATATTGGGGCATTGAATTTGGCAACTGGGCATTAAATTAGCACTAAATGAGCTCTTAATTATGGTATAGGTTTTAACTCGATTCGACCATGTGGTTACGTCAGCTTTACGTTAAGCCAGCGTAACCCACGGTTTTTAGAAAAAACAGTGGGGCCTTGAATTTGGCAATAGGGCACTAAATTAGCATTAAATGAGCTCTTAATTATGAAATAGGTTTTAACTCGATTCGACCATGTGGTTACGTCAGCTTCACGTTAAGCTAGCATAACCCACGGGTTTTTTGAAAAATAGTGGAGCATTAAATTTGGCAATTGGGCATTAAATTAGCACTAAATGAGCTCTTAATTATGAAATAGGTTTTAATTGGATTCGAACATGTGGTTACGTCAACTTAACATACCTGTCCAAACGGACAAACTTTATTAAGAATCCAGTTGGAATTGACAACAGATTGATAGGAATGATACCACTCTTTACGAATTTAACATTGTGTCCAGTGTGAACCAAGCACACTGCAAGAAATAGTTTGAGGCTAATAGAAATCCGAGTTTACTTGGGAATTTCTAACCGAATTAGAAAAAAAATTGCGCTGTCTCAGCCATACGAATTTGAGCATTAACACCTACCTATAAGAAAATAATCAAGGCGAATATGGCAAGGAAAGTTTGTTTGACTGAAACGATAGTTCAGAAAAGTGTCGAATGACCAATATGATTAAAATATCCGAATATTATAATGTGGGTACAAGCATTCTATGCCTCGGATTCATAGAGGTACTGATCACATAACTTTATCAACTAGGTATTTGAAACAACACTGCGTTAAAGTGTTGCATTGGGACTCCGGCTGGTTGCTTGATTCAGCCATATCAATCGCGATGTATTGTACTGTGTGCAATGGTGTGCGCGATTGATCAACCGGCGAGGTGCGCGTCGACTCGGCATCAGTCGCTGTCTGCAGGCTTCTGATTTTTGTAAGTTTTGTGTGTTTAAACATTAATTATAGATGATTTTGAAGAAAAAAAAACTGTTGCAATGGAATCTGGCCAAATTTATACCACAGTTTGATGATAAGTGTTAAATAGAGAATGAGGTGAGTGAGGAGGCTTTTGAAGGCTTCACTCCGAAATTTGCACATACAAGAGTTGCTCATGAATAAGGCTGGACCTATAGCTATTTTCACAAACAAGTGGCATTTATTTGCCTTTCATTTTTGTATCTGAAGAATAATATTTTAATTTTGTGAATTTTGAATATATGAAAAATACTTTTCAACGAAATTATAGTTTTATATTATTAATAATAATAAAAGTATCAAAAAATCGAATTTTTAAATCAATTTTAACTGCACTACAATATGGAGAATGCGCCCTCATTAGCATTGTAACTCAGACATGCATATATAACATTAGACTTTCCAAACTGTATGCTTAGATCTCCTCAACGGGAGGAGCAGCTCAGACAGTCCTGCGCGTATGGCTGATTTACCACAACCAAATTCAGTCTAACGCAACCGTAAATTCGATCTACTACAGTCATCTTATGTTTAGAAATATCTATTGAAACATATGACTCAATCAGTAATAGTGCTTCAGCAATTATGGTATGCGTAAAATACGCAAACCGTATCGCTGTAGCTGAGCGAGCAATACATTATGGTTGTATAACTAGAATTATGTGTGTATCGTCGAATTATTTCTTTCAGTGCAGTCGTTCAAAAACAGTAGTCAAACCCTATAGCAAATTTGCAATACATCCAAATCAAATATTCAATATTTCGTTATTTAGAACTCGATAAAAAATTGCATTATTACAAATCGTTATAAATACATATTAAAGTTGCGGGCATATATCAGGTGCAAATACATACATTAACAACTTTTTTCTTGAACAAACTTGTTTCCACATGAAATGCGATCAAGTTGAAAGTTTGGTAAATTAAATAAAAAGGCACTAAGAAAAGTTTATCAGCAACCTAAATAATTATAATTACAATAAATATTATAAAAATTTAGATGCAGATGATACCTTCTTTAGGATCTTTTATTTTATTTCAGAAAGTTTGAATTCGGTATATTATTTCGTGCGGATGAGTTTGTCTGAAAATCCATCAAAATTTTAACACATGCTTTCAACTTCAAACGAATATTTATAATTTCAGAAAAAAATTATTTTTATACAATTTTTTGTGATTAGGTTATACGTCAGAAATATCAGGATTGATATTTTTTTTTCTCAAAAATCAAAAATTAAGCATCAATGAACGTGCATAATTTTTTATACTTAAACAGAATCATCAATGCCAGGTCCGTAGAGTGAAATTCTTTCACTCAGCAATCCAGGACGAGGGGCCGTTCACTGGAGGAATCAGTGATTTTCCTCACTTAGAATCGATTCAGAATCAGTCACTCGTCAAAAGATTTTGGTCGAGAAACGAAGGAATCGATGAAGAATCAGCGAAGAATCAGCTGGACTCAGGTGGAATCATTATGCTCACGTAGAATCGATTCTAGAGTGGACGGCCCCTCGATCCAGGATATCTAAAACGTCCTTTTGCTCCCGTTTTGCTCCTTTTTTGTATACCTGCTACTAAGCAGGATATACGAATAGAGCAATAGGCGGGGTCGCTTAAAACGCTGTATCTTCGTTAGTTTTGCTCCGATTCACTTGAAATTTCGGCAAAATATTCGTGAAATGTTGTTCATTCAGAAGAAAAAATTACAATATTGACAAAAAATTGAAATCAGAAAGTTTGTCGATTTTTTGTTCGTTCAAAATTGAAAAAAAATACTGTATCACGGTGTTAAAGCGCATACTTTTTTCTGCAAGATCTAAAAGTTGAACAAAAATTATTTCCACAGTGTCAGAAACATCGACAATTCAAAAAAATGTGATGCCAAAATTCAACATGGCGTGACTCCCTAATTTTGAAAATTTTCAAAAAATTCATTTACATTTAATTTTACAAAGTTTCATTAAAATCGAATGAATTATAAGATTCCCGAGTTAAATCTGTCGTTAGGCGCGACGAATCATACATATACGCTTCCCTCAATTCGGGGAATAATAAATTCGTTGTCTCGTATCTCGAATGTTTCGAATTTCTAAGAAAATAGAGACAGCTTTGTTTTAATTCATTTTTTTTTTGTTCTTGTACGATTTTATTTTTATTTTATACGCCATTGAATTGCTCACCCCGGAAGAATACGTTTTTGTGCGGTCTCTTTTTCACTGACGCGAAATGACAATTGCGTACGAAACTAATATTTAATTATAAGGACAGTCAAGAATCGTTTCATTGAAAGATGATTAAAATGCTGTACACCTAAAGATTTTCCAAAATTGTTGTCTTTTCTCGTTTTTAATAGTTTAAATAAATAAAGAATTTTAATAAAATTAAAAAATTTGTAAAATATAAAGTTTCATACGAATTTGTAGAATCAGTTTCATATAATCTGAAGCGCAAATGTCGACTATCAAACCTACACCTACCCATGCTTATACAACTGTTACATTGCTCTCACGACCTCCTCGATTTTTGTCGACACCATAATCGAAATATCACGCGTAGCGTCATAGATTCTTGGTAAAGGAACTTCATGTTGCCTGAAAGAAGGCACATTTATCTCAACCATTATATGCACCTTGGATAATAAATTTGCTCTCGTGAGAGTAAAATATCGCATGCGGGTGTATCTCTTTCGACTTAATGCATGTAGCAAATAATTTTCGGAAAGTGGCATATAAAGATTTTACATTGAATTAATGAAACAGTTTCGACTGAAGAATCAGTCATTCCTACTATAACAAAACAGTCGTTTGAACAGATAAATCCCTCAATATTGCTGACTGAATCAATCAGTCAGTTCGAATTACTGATTTGTCTATTATATTCTAAGTTACAAATAAATCAGACATTTGATGTAAGAAGAAAGGAGAGAGAATTGTGTTTTCTATATGATAATTAAAAATTGGTTTTTAAATATTGGAGGGCTGATCAAAATTACGTAAGCACTTTTCTGGTAACTTCTGAACTCTTTGAAAAACTAGTAAGAACAGATTAAATTAGGTTGAATTTTTGGTATGAATTTAGATAGCGAAACCGTCATGTGTCCTCGCGTGAAAATGTTCACCATGGGACAAAACACAAGTACCATGGCTCAAGTCTTGCATAAGTTTTTACCCACAGTTCGCCCATAGTATGGCTGAAGTATGGCTTGTGTCCGAATCCCATGGTGCCACCATCACAGAAAAAACTTAGGGTAAATAGTGTTGCAGGTAATTTCGTATTTTTACCTGTTCGTATTGGTAAAACACAAATATTACCCTCGATGGGCAGAAACTGTCTTTTGTTCTCATCAAAGTTGTCATCAATGTCTTGAAAATTGGAAAGCCACTAGCTTTGAATCGCTGAAGTGAAGTTAGCTGATGGTTGGTGTAACAGGCAAATCGGATAAGTGCGGCTTCATAAAGGCTGTTTTGCCGAATCGTTAGAACTGTCAAAAGTTTAATACGACATTTACAAGGCCTTCAGGGTAAACATTGAGAATTACTCCCGAACGTAGGTAAAAGCAGAATAATACCCTAGATGTGCGGGTAAAGTTTACCCACATGGGGTACTTTTTGTTGCAGGAAATCTTTACCCCGAATTCCGGGTAAAGTTACACTTAGTTTTTTCTGTGATGGGAAATTGCGAAATTCATCTCCGTCTTTTTTATACTACTATGGACTAACTAGGGACTAACCTATTCTCCAGAAATGCGAAATAACTTACCTGTCGAATTTTCATTTAAACCTATATAAAGTTCGTCTATCAGCAGGAAAAAATAGAATCGAAATGAAATAAATAGCAATAAAAGGTTTGAAAAAGTATTTTAAAACCTTGATTAAACTGCCAGTTAGAAAGGAACTGAGGCCGAGTTGCAGATTACAGAACGTGCTTATCTTGCATACGCACGCTTTAACTCATAAGTAAACACTGACCCTGTGCTCGATGGTTCGCAAAGCGAGCAACATATGCTCACTCACAAGTATGACATCACCGACTGACTGACATTGTTATAGAGTTCAGACGATGCAAAACGTAGACTGTCGAGCGAATGAGTGCGACTTTTCCATTGTGAGGATTAGAGCCGGTTGAACAAAATTAAACTTTGTTGAAATGTTAATGAATTAAACTTTAAATAGCTGAGTCAATTTCCTGATATAATTTTAAGAAAATGAAAAAAAAGTTGATGAAAATCGGTTAATATCTTCAATCCCAGTTGAGAGTTCTTCTAATTTTGCATGCACTTAAAGATTTACTTCATTACTGGAAATATTAACCGATTTTCATAAACTTTTTTTTTTCATTTTCTTGAAATTATATCAGGAAATCGTTTCAGCTAATTAAAATTTAATTGAGCCCTGTCTTTATAATTTTATTTATTGGTAAAGGCCTTAATCTTATAACAGTGAAAGGGTCATCATAGCACGTACCCAAAAGTAGCCGTAGCCGTCTGCTGACAGCGGCGGGGGGAGGGGGCTGCCGAGTTGCCGGGCTTGGGGTGGCATCCCCCGACCTCGGTCAGGGACGTGACCGTCGGCAGTAGTTTGGGAATCGCTGGGATAAAGTATAATGTCCTGCGATTTTTCTTACTGCGCATGTGCCAAAACACGCGCGCATATTTAAAATTGGAAAATACACAAGCGTTATATTGCAATAATAATAATTGATCGTTTAAAAATGTTAGGTATTACTTTCATTCAATTTTAAATAAGCAAGCGCATTTTGTTGCATGCGCATCACGAAAGTCGCGGGCGTCGCGGTCCGTTAGCATCAATGAACTGAAGCATGCATCGTACAATAGAGTAGATTGTACAGAGGCGCCCACGCGGCCCACACCCACCTACGTTCGTGAGCCTCTCAGGGTGATATCTAGCCGAAAAGCATCGGTGCTTTCTCAGATGTGGATAAAACGTGCTGGGAAAGCGCTGACATAGGAGACGCTCATACATGCGTTTATGGTAATATTTCACTGTCCAAAGCGTGCATAGAAACTTAAAAACTGCGTGAAGACATTTCAGAATCTTATTTCTAGTTATTACGACACTCTTCCATTCCAAGGTGACAAGAGTGGCCACTAAAAGGGGCGCAGAAATGCTCCCAAAGTTAAACTTTGAGTGAACTTCATTTCACAAAAATAAAGTTACTTAAAATTCATGTCTACTTATCCGAATTGCTATTTGTCACAACTTTTATTTTCCCTGAGTGACATTTAAACGTATTCCTATGTTACCGAATAATTTCCATAATATTAATTTTTCTGAATAGCCATTCAGTTTGTCATAATTTCGCGCCTAATATGCCGGATGCAATTCATGTTGCCAGGTAAATATTCATTTGTTGAAAATTTACTTGATTTAAAATTGTTCATTCTTAGAGCACTCCACAATTTATAAAGCACAAGTAAAAATTTATGAAGGGTTGCATGCCTTTGAAACTTATAATTTTTTAAATATTAAGGCTTTCGATTTGAAATTTTTCAATTTTGAAAATCAACAATTTACAATTGTTTACATTTAAAGAATATATTTCCAATTAATAAATCAGAAATTGTTCAATTTAAAAGGTTTAAGTTAAAAATTGACTGATTATTTAGGGTTATATGATAAATTATTCGACTTTGAACATATTCAAGTGAAAAACATCAAGAAACATGAAAATGAATCTTTTTAAATTAAAGCTGTCAACATTAAATATCAATAATTAAAAATGTTATGTCCTTAAAAGCAAAAAAATTTTAGAATTGAGCGCATTAGAAACAGAATAATTTAAAATTTAAAAATATTACAAATAATGTATGAAAAATTAAATATTGCAAAATTTAGTGTCTCAAAGTCTAAATCTCGGTCTAAATGCTTGAAGCTTTTTTCGGCACAGTGGTTACTCTAAAAAAGGATCTTTTTTACTTTTTGTCCTCAATATTGAAAATTGCGGCTTCAAGTTCGCGATAAATGAAGGAAAATGTACAAACTTTGTTTTAATATTTTAACCAATCTGAATTCTCTGAAAAATTCCAGAATTCTCTCATAAGATTCAAAAATGAAAAAAATAAAACCAAAGAATTCTCACGAAACTTTCTTTACACTTATAATTTCTCCACGCATTATTGCTTTCCTTACAATAGTACTATCAGAGATTTTAGTTTTTTTTAATTGCATGGGAAGAACGAGACTATGATTGATCACGACGGGAACCAATGTTGTTGATACGCAAATAATAATAAACTCGACATTATTTGCAATGCAAATTGTGCCCTCGTATCCAGGTGTACATGTACGCACAACTACCACAGTGCCAGAAGACGCAATATCAGTCCTGTTACTTTTCTAATTTTTTTATCCCACATGCATAACGGGAAAAAACTTTGCATAAATGGTTGCGATGAAAATATGACGTCGGGCGGCCTTTGCATCTCACCTTTAGTTAATTTTAAACTGCGATAAATTGCATAATCATATACGTTGTAAGTGACTCTTCGTCAATTTTAATTTAAAATTAAATCGGGAATAAGATATGCGAAACAAAAATTTTAGTTAACCCAGGCGAAAAAGTTAGATATGGTTTATATATAGTGGACAAGACAATTATATTTTTGATTTGATTTTTGATTTCTTATATATACCCAAATACCTCTCCGCTAACCGCTCCTAGAGAAATAGAGGCAATTGTCGAAAATGAGAAGTGCCGCATATACTGGAACTTCATATTCTCGACAATTTTTTCTGTTGCGCACTCGAGGCCTGACATCGTTCTTCTTGACTTCGAGAAACGAACCACGTTCGTTATCGAATTTTCGGCACCAACTGACGAAAACGTCACAGCGAAGGAGAAAGAAAAGAAAGAGAGGTATAAAGACCTTATAAGGGAGTTGCGACGGTTATACTCGCAATATTCTGTTAAGCTAATCGTCCTGATCATCGGCGCTCTTGGAGGTGCCAAGGTTTCACTTGTTAATAGCCTGAATAGCATCCCTGCTTGTCAACAAAATGCTGATACACTTACGGGGAAAATGCAGAAGGCGGTCGCCCTTGGGTCGCTCCGTGTCCTCAGGGTGCACAAGACTTTCACCGGATCATCGTATTGAATTCGCGCAGACTGTAACCACCCATCTCACGGTCGTGAGACGTGGTTACAGCTGGAATTTTACCGCAATTTCGCTGGGAGCGGGTGCAATTTTGATTAGCACCCGCTCCCGGCGAAATCCTGTGGTTATCCTTATGACGGACTTTTAACTATATATATGTATATATGTAATTAAAAAAAGAGTTAAACAAGCATCGCAGGGTCCCACTAAGAGCAACTGCCACCTAAAAAATGTCAATAGCCCCCAGTAGAACCGCGGTAAAACACACATGTGGCCACGTCTCACAACCGTGAGATGGGTGGTCAAAGCGCACGACGAAATCACAATGAGAGGCCGGCGAAACCCTCGTGTGTCTTGAGGACACGAAGCGACCCAAGGATGGCAGCTTTCTGGATCCATCTCGCAAGTGCCTTGGCATATTTTTGGCACGCGGGTATGGTTTCAAGGTTACGAACCAGTGATAGTTTCGCACCTCCGAGAGCACCTATCACAAGGACAATTACTCGTACCGAATATTTTGGGTACAGTCGTTGCAGTTCTCTTTTAAGGTCTTGATACCTCTCCTCTTTTTCTTTCTCCTTTGCAGTGATGTTGTATTCGGACGGAGCCGAGAATTCGATCACGAATATAGTTCGTTTCTCGAAGTCTTGGAGAACAATGTCAGGCCTCCAGTGCGCAGCGGAGACTACAAAAAAAAATTGATAGCAGTTCGAACTCGAAAGTTCATTGCCTCACTACCCGATTCGAGTAGTGTTTCTAGGTGGATATTTACTACCAGTGTGGGCCCACCACACCCACGACGGGCCAACAGCACGTAGTATTCCCGAACGGTCACCCATCCAAGTACTAACCGCGCCCAACGCTGCTAAACTTCAGTGATCTTACGAGAACTGGTGTTTTCAGCGTGGTATCGCCATTGGCGCGCAGCGGAGACTGCTGTCCGAAAATCGTAGTTCCAGAAAACTTGGCACTTCTCGTTTCGGACAATTGACTCTATATCCCTTGGAGCGTTCGGCAGGGCAGGGTAGCGACCAACACCGTAGGAGCGACAAAGATGGTAATAAAGTACTCTTAGAGCCGCATTATGTCTCTATATACAGGGTGTTTTTTTTAACTTGAGACAACGAAATATCTAAAAAAATACGCATCCTACGGAAAAAATGTCTGGAATAAAAACTTTTTATTTTCGAGTGGGAAAAAAGATTTGTTAAAATTTACCCCACCCCCACCCCCACAGGAGGCAGGGTTGGGGGTAACTTTGTAATTTCAAATGGCAACCCCAATTTTTTATCACAGATTCAGATTCTCCTTTATGAAATACGTAAGTTTTATTCGGAAAATTTGTTTCGATTCGCGATAGATGGCGCTGCAGTTGCGAAAAATGAAATTGTTGACACTACTTTTAGCTCTACCCAGGAATAACGACGCGGACGTAGTAGTTGTCTATTCCCTTCGGGGTGCTTAATTTCAGTGAGTCCCCTTGCCTCTCACCATCCATCGGGGTGCTTGAACTTTTGGCAACGGGACAGTAAAAGTGATAAAACTGTCGAAACCCATTCCCGAATGCAGTTGGTTGACGACAGTCGATTTTGGATGTAGACATTACATATCATCGAGTCTCCACTTGATTGTGTTAATTTGATTTGGGTGTGTTGGTTGCTTTCGTTTGGGTTATTGTTGTTGGTCACGTTCGTTTGAGTTGTTTTGGGTGTCGTTGTATTTCCTCATTACCTTACTTCATTACTTTTACAATAGAAATTCTATCTCAGCAACAGAAGATTGAAATGATTCTCATTTATGGAGAAAGTGGCAGGAATATCAATGATGCTCTCACGCTTTATGCTCAACGCTTTCCAGAAAGTATTCCTTCACGCGCTTTTTTTTACCGGGTTGTCCGAAACTTCATCACTGACGGAAGTGTACAACCGAAAAAAAGGAAGCGTCAAGTAACAGTTACTGGAGTTGATAATGCAATTGCAATTTTAGCTGCAGTCACTCATGATATTAAAACGTAATAATTATCATCCGTATCATATTTCACTGCATCAAGAACTTCATGGAAATGATTTTCAGAACCGAGTGACATTTTGTCAATGGGCGGTTCAGCAGATACAAGGAAACCCGAATTTCTTTTTTCGAGTATTCTTCACAGACGAGTCGTCTTTCACAAACCATGGTAACGTTAATCGGCACAACATGCATTATTAGAGTGTAGAAAATCCACATTGGTTGCGTGAAGTTGAGCATCAGCGTCCATGGTCCGTGAACGTTTGGTGTGGAATAATTGGAGATCAACTTATCGGTCCGTATTTTATTGATGGAAATTTGAACGGTGAAAAATATCGTGACTTTTTAGAAAATCAACTTCCAATATTGCTGGAAGACCTAAGCTTGGATGTGCGACACAACATGTGGTTTGAACATGACGGTTGTCCAGCACATTATGCGGCAATCGCGAGGGAAGTACTCAATCGCGAATTCAATGGACGATAGATCGGTAGAGGAGGTCCAGTAAATTGGCCTGCCAGATCGCCAGATCTTACGGCGCCGGATTTCTATTTGTGGGGTTATCTGAAGAATCGCGTGTATCAAGAAGTGCCCACAACTCGTGATAACATGATCGAGCGAATCAGGTCTGCTTGTGCACAAATATCACCAGACACAATTCGCAGTTGTGTGGAATCTTTCAAAGCTCGGATTAACAAGTGCATCGAAGTGCGAGGACACCATTTTGAGCACTTATTGTAAAATAATTAATCGAAATCAAGCATCCCTGTGGTGAGAGGCAAGGGGACTCACCGAAATCAAGCACTCCGATGGATGGTGAGAGGCAAGGGGACTCACCGAAATTAAGCACCCCGAAGGAAATAGACAACTACTACGTCCGCGTCGTTATTTCTGGGTAGAGCTAAAAGTAGTGTGAACAATTTCGTTTTTTGCAATTGCAGCGCCATTTATCGCGAATCGAAACAAATTTTCCGAATAAAACTTACGTATTTCGTAAAGGAGAATCTGAATCTGTGATAAAAAATTGGGGTTGCCATTTGAAATTACAAAGTTACCCCCACCCCTGCCTCCTGTGGGGGTGGGGGTGGGGTGAATTTTAACAAATCCTTTTCCTTCCTCTTAAATAAAAAGTTTTTATTCCAGACATTTTTGCCGTAGGATGCGTATTTTTTTTAGATATTTCGTTGTCTCAAGTTAAAAAAAACACCCTGTATACGTCGTTCCTGCGTGGGTCGGACATTCTGATAGTATGTATCTGTTCTAGGTACTCAGCGTATGCTGAGTTCTGCGGTTCTAACAAAAAAGATCTACAAATTTATAATAAATTTTTAATATAAAAATACATGAAAAATAAAAAAAATAAACTTTTTGGAAAAACTACATAGGATACAATAAAATTGTATTCAACACAATTTTGCGCCTAAATTAGGACGCGTTCTGTCACTTCAACCAACTAATTTTATTG
>CAKNXH010056873.1:3049-18262 GCA_932178445.1 Andricus quercusramuli
GTTAAGCATTCTCTTCCTCTCTTCCCCAATTTACTCTTTGCAAAAATGGAGCAGGAAAGTAGGGGAATCTCTGACTACTCAATATAAGTTAACCTGATTAATAAAAAATTTTTAAACAAGTATAAATGTTTTTTAACAAATTTAGTTCTTTCTAAAGAATTACACAAAAAATTGTTTGTAAAAAATGAAGCTCCAACAGGTAAATTTTTCAATTTAAAGTTTCTAAACTAAAAAAATGTTTTTTATTCAAATGTTAGTTATAATAAGTAATATATTTTTTCATATTTATAGTGAGAAGATGAGGAAGAGGATTTTTTATTTTATAAATATTGACCAAGACGACGAAATTTCAAATTTAATTGTCGGACTTCTCTTTCTACCATGTGAGATAGACAACGAGATAGATGGGAATTCGAAAAAAAGGGTTTTTTCATGTCTCGCTTTCTATCGTATGAGTTGAACAGAGAGGGTCCGATGGTGTTCGACTAACAATTCAGGTACTCTGCGCATGCGCGATCTGATACTGTAGCTTGGATCAACCTACATTTTATCAATTTGAATTTCGCTTGCTCAGAATTATGCGTAACTGGCAAAGCCAGTGGTGCATGCATCAGTCTTATCGCTCAGTGCATGGTCATTTGCGCATGCGCAGTATGAAGTTCCTACCATAATCGGAAGTTACTAATTAGGGTTACTTAAAACCTATAACTAATGAAACTAAGATAAAAACAATTAAATTAAACTGAAGCTAATTAAACCAAGATAAAACTAATTAAATTAAGTTGAAAATAATTTAACCAATATAAAAGTAATTAATTCAGGTAGAAAATAATTGAACTAAGAAAAAAACCAATTTTGAATCAAAATAATTAATCAATTGAATAACTAAATAATAAACTAATTAATTTATTGACTTATTCTACCAGGATAGGGAATAAGGAATAAATACACATAGTTTTATTCGCTTAATATAAATTTTTATTCAACAACAATCTTAAACTGGTTTTAATAGATCACATTTATTATGAAAAGAAAATCTTGATCTAGATTTATATAAGTATTCACTAATATATAACATGTTTTTGACGCAATTTCTTAATAATTGCTTGACACACAAGGCTTTGTAGTGAATGGCCACTGTTAATGAAAAATTGCAGCTCATGCACAAGATCGTTTGGATCCGTATGAAGCAATATACAACGTTCAAGATAGGATAGCTCCTGCTCCTCCTCATCCTCATTATCATCATCATCACCCTCCTCCTCCTCCTCATCCTCTTCCTCTTCTTCCTGCTCCTCCTCCTCCTCTCTGTATATATTTCTCAATATCTTCAATTTCATATCCTCATTATCATCATCATCACCCTCCTCCTCCTCCTCATTATCATCATTATCCTCCTCAGCATCTATCGCTTCCATCTCTTGTTCATCTATCTCCTCTTCATCAATTTTCTCATAATTTAGATTCTCTTCTTTACTCTCTTCACTATCTATCTCATGCTTTCCAGTAACATCCTCCTTCTTGTCTTTCGCCACATGACTTAAATTCTTCTTCACATTGAAAGCTGAATCATATCTACGTCTTATTCCGGTACATATTTGGTTTCGTACCTCTGGGCATGTCAACTTCATTCTTTCTGGTATTAAATTTTCTTTGAGAGCAGCACACTTCTGCTTTAGGACTTTACGCAGCTCTGCAATAACTGAACTATTACTATCATCAGTTTTATCATTGTTCTTGATATCACTTTGAATCATTTTCGGAATATCATGAGACAATTTGAGGGGAACAAATTCATAGCTTTCAGATTGATAATAGCTATCCTTGTGGAAAGAGAGATTCTGTGCTTTCTTGCATGAGCACATCTGATGTCTCTTCAAGTTATCTACTCGTGAAAAAACTATTGAACAATTTTTACATGTAGAAGCCATCTTAAGACTGTGCAGAGGTTAACTGACAATTATGTCCGAACACGTCAATGCTCATTTCAATACTGACGTTATATTCATCTGAACTCTCTTAATATATGATTTGAGCCTCCCGGAATTCTTCAATGATGGAAACTATTTCATTACTGTGACTTAGATTGTCTGCTGCTTGTGATGCCAACCCTAAACGAAGACGATCGACTAGCTCATTTGGATCATCACAATAAGCGTAGTCTGGTATTGAGTCTTTCCTTACCATCATGAGGTTAGGTGGTAAACTCCTTAATCGTTTTTTCTGCTTTAATGAACTTCCAGTTGTTGGTAATCGTTTATGTGGAAAAAGTTTTACTATAACATTTTTATATTTTGCAGTATTGTTTGAGCGGATAGGTGAAGTAAGACTGTAATTCTTCTTGTGTGCATTTGTAGCTATAAGAATTTCTTCATAGTTCTTTAGATCATCAGGGCTTATAGATAGATAAACGTTTATTTTTCAGCCTGCTGGCCTTAAAAAATTGACTTGCTTACACTTCCATTTTTACAGAATTTTCTTAAAAACTAACCCTTAAAGACTAACATCCATCCATTCCTTATCTCTAAGTCGCACGCTTTCATCGCCTTGCCTTCCTCGCTTCGCCTCGCCGCGCACGCATGTCCCTACTTTTTTGCATTGCCTCGCTTGCCAACCTCTGTTTTCGCTCTAATACCTACTACTTATCTACTATTTACAATATTTACATGTTACTTATATCTACTTTCTCTCCTATTTACAATCTTTCCGTCTCCATTCCTCTTCCTCCTTCCTTCTCTTCATCTCCATCTTACCCAACATATACCCAAATACTATATATATATATATATATATATATATATATATATATATATATATATTCGGTTTCGGTTTCGATTCCCTTGGAATAGAACCGAAGGGCTTATGACAAAGCCACCGAACGCGTCCTCGGGTTGCGGACAGAGGGTCCCCGTACCAAGGGTTTCTGCTGAATACGGTTACAATAATTAATAAGCAGTCGCGGACAATTGTCCAGGGATGGTCCCGAAGGAATAACCCCTAAGCGAAGGTGTGAGAACCGTGCCGAAAGCTGCATGGCACCCGGGTGAGGTGTTTTGAACGGTGACTCTGGGATGCCGGGCGATGTCTCAGAGTATCAGCCTTATCCTTGAACGCGGGGCTCTACATGGATTGACAAACCCTTTTCCTAGCTGCTCGTGGGAACAACAATGAAACCACCAAAATCTTGTAGATGCGGTTCGAAAAGATCGAACGCGCAGAGCACCCGACAATGGATCGGCAAACAATGTAGATTATCCTAGAGTTCGGGGTGCTGAATATAATTTAGATGGAAACACGACGACGAACCGGCGAAAAGCCCACATTCGGTGGACGGATCCGCTTAAGAATGACGTGCTAGACTGCTACGATGCCAGTATTATCCTTGTTCGCGGAGGCTTTATGGCGCGTATGCATACTCTGTGGTGCCAGAAACACCCGGAGCTTCAATACGTTCCGCATCAGTCTGTGCGAAATCAAGCCGACTACCTCCGGAAAAATGGATATGTACGCGGAGCGTTTCCTAAACCGTTGCTTGAACAAGCTGCAGAAGAAAATGAAACGACATTAAGATCAACCGCAGAAAGAAGGCACCTTCTGGAAGATGATCGCAATTTCAGTACAAGGAGGAACATCAACATGCAAGTTCCTCTTAAGCCCCAAGATGTGGCTGAAATGGATGCCTCCCTTCGTAGAGATATCTCGCAAGAGTCCGACCTCTGGACCATCAATTGCTCAGTTCATGGTGCTGCGAGAGCTTTGGCTGATTCAAATCGAAGGCTGGAACCGACGATGGATCAGAAGACTAGACGACGCTTGCATCAACTGAGCAAGAAAATTGGATGGGCAAGACAGAATGCGTCCCGTGTTCAATGTGTGATTGACTATATAACATCTGGTAGACCGTTCACGGAAAGGGTTCGAAAGTTCGCCCAAGAACTAAGGACCTTGAATCACACACTGAACAAGTCAAAGCTGCTGACAATCAAGCAGCATATTTTTGACAATATAAGGCTCTTATCTGACGTAAGGAGGAGGATACAGGAGAGGGAGAGATGGAACAGGGAGAATCAACAGTTTCTTGCTGACCCATCACGCCTCTTCAGTGATCCCCCTGTTTTTGTAAAAAATCCACACAAGCCCAAGGAGGTAGAGACTATTTGGGGAGAGGTGTACAAGATCCCGAAAACACTAGAGTTGAAAGAAGATACTGACAATATCATCCGCTTCAAGGAGTTTTGCGACAGCCTCATAAAATCTGAGGAGGAGTGCCCATCAGTCACTGCCGAAGAGGTGAAAGAAGCACTTAGAGGCACGAAGAACTTTTCCGGCGCTGGACCAGATTGTATCAAGAACTTTTGGTGGAAGAAGTTTACTTCTATACACCAACATTTGGCCCGCATATTCACCTCATATTTGAAATCGGAGACGCTCATTCCGCAGTGGCTGGTGTTAGGACGCACTATACTCCTACCGAAAAAAAGGCAGCTTGTCCAGACCAGAGAATTACAGGCCAATTACTTGTTTAAACACACTGTATAAGATCTTTACAGCTGTCCCTAAAAACAGAATTGTTCGACGAATTGAGCCTGTATGGCGAGAGATGTACGAACAACGTGGCTCGAAAGAAGGTTTAGCAGGCTGTCAAGAAAACCTGCTAATTGACAGGTGTGTGTGTAAAGACGCTGCCGCCCATCAGCGCGTCAATAATGTCGAAAATCGGTTTAGAATCCTACATATTAGGACTTCCACCTATTATCCACAATCCAACTGAAGTCTAGAAAGGTCTCAGTCAACCCTGAAAGACCTAATAAGAACATTCAGGGAGGACAATACATTTTCAATAAATCACTCAGGCCTTGTTCAAAAGTCGAAAGATAGGCAGGAAGGTGTCTTAAGAGAGCTGGAGACAGAATAACGTTGCAAAAAGAAAAGTAAAAGAAACAGCAAGATGCAAGGATTATAAAATCGCAAGGAATTTATGTACCCGGAGACCTGGTGAAACTTATCAACCAAACACCTGTCAACAAGCTCTCTCCTAATTGGACAGGGCCCGCGGTTATCTTAGACGCAATAGAAAATAACAACTACAAAATTGATTTTGAGAATAAAATTCTAACCATACATGCCAAACAACTAATTTCATATTATACGCAATTTCACATTTTCCCCGCCTAGATTTCGTTAACGCACGTGGGAGCAAGTCTACGAAATTACTTAATGTCGTCATATCTGTGAACACAACCAACACACAGAAAAGACCTAATCTTATAGCGAACACACTCAAAGTTGCAGTGAAAGCGTGCGATGCCAGCTGCGCCGAAGATTATCAGATAAGAATGGTAGGTGAACGGTATGAACGACTATGCCAAGGTGAAGAGCTACTCCAAAAGGTCATGGGTATTTGATAAACCAAAAGAGGATTGTTCAATGCTGTGGGAGAAATATCTAACAGCTTATTCGGAACCACGAGCAACAGTGACCTGGAAGATATCAATAAAGAACTTGACCAATTTTACTCAAATAATGAGGATTTAGCTACGGTAATGCAAAATCACACTACAGTCCTGAAGTTATTGCTGGACTCTCCATCGACTGACTACAAAACTTTAGAAGGAAAGTTGCAAGCCGAAGCTGGGACTGCACATCTGATTAGAGGTAGTCTGGATATCAACACCAGCAATTTGTTCATAGCTTCTAAATTGATTGTATGCGGAATCCTTATTGACGAATTACATGACCATGTCAAAACGGCATTAGTTGCCATAAATAATGGTAAACACGACATCATTCATCCCCAGATCGTTACAGCTAAAATATTAATGGAAACGATCCAAGAGTTTGAGAGCATGCATCGAACTCGTTATCATCTTGATGCAAACCCTGAAAGCTACCAGCATATCCTCGACCTCAGCCAAGTCAACTTAGCCTCGATCAGGAAAACTTTGACGTATGTTATCTCGATACCTGTACTCGAGAAAGAAGAATATGTGATTCCATATGTGATCCCTATACCTCAGTTAATACGAAAAACTCACATATACTTTATACCGGAAAAGGAATATCTATTCACCAGCAAAACTTCCTACGTTCCTACCGAAAGCGAAACACTCAGTAAATGTAAATTACTTGCCCAATATAAAATTCGTAACCGAAATCAACCCAACTATAGCCTATTAGACACAAATAACTGCGACGCTAGTATTCTTAAAAAATATCAAGACTCTGTAGAATGTAGCTTTTCATCTTTCAAACTACATAGTGAGAGCTACATACCAACTACGAAAGGTTATATACTTTTGCCCAGTAGAGAGCTAAGTTTAGATTTCCTCTGCCAAGACTTCACAACCTCGATAGAAGCTGATACTAACATTTATATTCAGGGTTCTAGATGTAAATTTATATCAGGTAATGTACAACTTTATCTAGAGAAAACGTCTACCTACGAGAAAACCAGTTTATTAAACAAGAAGTACAAAACACCTTACAATAAGAATTCGCTAGATGCCTTAGAGAGCCACTTAATAACTCTACCTCGAAAACTAGATGTTAACGTGCTAAAGCAAATGAGACTTAGCCTAGATGATATGCAAAACTTGTCAAGCAAGATCGCTTCTCATCATAGAATACAGACTTGGAAAGAAAAGGCCAACGAATGGTTACAGTATATAGGATACACTAGCATAGGATTAATCATTTTATTTACCCTGGTCAAATTCGGAGTTAAAAAAAAAACAGAAACTGCCTGCCTAAGAAGCTATAATTTGTTTGCGTTAAAACTCAGGTTCAGGCCAACCCCACTGTGTATTACACAAATGCTCCAACCCATGGGGTTATACGAGAAGTACCGATACCTGCAAATGTACGACTACGAATTAAAAACAGATGAGTTACATTGTAGGGACTAAAATCTGTCCAAACGGGGTGGAGTAAGGAACTTATAAGAATTTGGGAAATCTAGTGTAGAAGAATGTGGAATGTCAGGTTCAGTCTGCCGCTGTCCCTTGAACTCCCTTCACGATATATTGTAGGACCGGTCAAGGTGACATGTAGCATAAGGGACGTTCGTCAGTCTTTCGGCCTCCCTTAGCCAAAGTTGTATCGTCTTGGCAACTATCAGACAAAATAAAGAAAACCTGCTCGGTTAAAAAGGTAACAAAGTGAACTCATTACCCTGACCCTGTTACAACGAATTATTTTTCTCTTTTGCTGCATGCTTCTTGTGACTATAATATTTCGATCCTGATATACCACAGTTTTCTTCAACACTTTAGTCTAAATATTGAGATCATGTTTCTGCGAGTGCAGAGGCGAGTACTTGCCTGTCATCAGAGTTTCGATATAATCATCACCAAAGTATCAAACGCACAAACCTAAGTACGATTCCTATACTTCAATTACACGCATCAGAGGAGAATTTTTTTACGTTTTAAACTTTGATTTCCGCCAAAAATTAAAAGACTCAGGTTGAAACAAGTTTTGGTTGAGTTTTTGACGAGTCAGAGTGATCGAGTACGATTTTTAAATGCTTTTTAACTAAAAATATGTCGAGAAAGTTTGAAAGTGGGGCATCGAAAAGAAAACAAGAAAAACAGAGAAGAATTAAAAAACAAACTGTCGAAACTCACAATTTTTCTCAATAATAGATATAATCAGGTTTAACTGATAACAATCAAGATTTGTTGTCTTCTTCTCATTCTTCTGAAGGAGATGAAAATTCTGGAGAATTAGAAAACAAAAATTTAATAACATAAGCTATCGAGGATACACAGCGGAAATCACCAGGTTTGTGAGTTTATCATCTAAATAAAATGGTTGTTGAATGAAATGCGTGAATTATACATGAAATTTGTACAATGATGAGACTGTATAAGTAGATCTTGAATTGCAAACTCAAAATTCAAAATTTGCAAACACACTTCCAGGTATTTATATAATTCAGTATTGAATTTGAAACTTGTTTCCTATTTAAGAATGTGAGAACGTATTTTCTTGTCAGTATTAAAATGAAACTGCCTTTATGCCATTCAATTATATTTTTTTTAAATATACAACAGGGGTGTGTGGTTCGTCAGTTCCAATTTTCAATGCAAATTGGTACCTTTTTGGTCACGTTCAGAACCTTACATTTTTTGAATCTGAGTTTAATTAAAGAAGTAATTCAAGAATAAATTGAAGCTTCGTAGCTCTTTTCGAATACAGTATTTCTAGACATCGCAATTATACAGTTGATTTTGTAATTAAATTCACTTGAAATGCAATTCGAATTAGAGAAATTTGGATCCAACAACCGGATCGACGATTTGAATATTTAAAATTCGAATCACAAATTTCGATTTCGCGAAAACTTGAATTCAAAGAGAACTTGCATACTTCAATTTCTAATAAAATTGAACTCAATTTCGAGAAATTTAATATTCCAAACGTGACCGAAAAGGTGCCAATTAGGATTGAAAATTCCAATTTAAACTACTTACCTCTGATATATGAGTTCTTAATTTTTTCTGTTAACAAATAATTAATTTAGCAATATGTCTTGGAGGAATTAAGTAATAGAACATTTTATTTATACACATGTGTATTCAAATTCATAGGTGAAATAAACAAATATCCAGCTTTATGACCAAAACTTGATGATTCCTTTAAACAAAGAATTCTAGAAAAGGTTCTGAATATTTTCAAAGCAAAGATAGTGATTTCCCTGGTTCTTACCGGCGGTGTGAATCTGAGAATTCAATCACATCTTGAAATGTTCTGCTTTTTGACAGAACTTTAGCGAATGAAGAAATGCATGCACTTAAATGGTTGATATACTCAGAAGATACAGAAAGCGTGTTCTGGTATGATTGCAAATTATTTTCAAATAATTTGGCGAATATTTTGGTGAAGGATGGTTTTTTAAATTGAAAACATGCTCATGAGAAACTTATTAGTCATGAAAATAGTACTGAACATAATAACTGCATGGTTTTTTGGCATACGCGAGTGAACAAAACACCTGGTATCGATGAAGAGTTAATATCAGAAATTAAAACAGAAGAAGAGTTTTGGAAGAAAGTTTTAAAGCGTATGGTGGAGGTTGTACGGTTCTTATGCGAACGTGATATTGCATTTCAGGGCTCAAATGAACAATGCGGATCCTATGATAATGGCAATTATGTAGAGATTTTAGAATTTATAGCTAAGTTTGATCCGTTTCTACAGGAACACATAGATTCATATGGTAACAAAGGCCGAGGCAACACGTCATTTTTGTCATAGACTATCGCGGAAGAATTTATTTCATTGATGTCTACAAAAGTATTTGATCATATAGTTGCAGAAATTAAAGAAGCAAAGTATTTTGGACTTATTACGGACTCAATACGAGATATTTCTCATGATGATCAATTATCCATAATTTTTTGTTTCTACTTACAGGTCAAGTATATGAACGATTTCTATAATTTTTGCCAATATCAAGTCACACAGGAAAGTCACTTTCTAAAGCAACACTGGAAGTGCTAGTAGCTAATGATATTTCTATTAGTAACTGTAGAGGTCAATCTAACTATAATGCTAGTAACATGTCTGGAAAGAATGCTGAAGTACAAGCCCACATACAGGAGTTAAATTCCTTAGCCTTGTATGTTCCATGTGTTGGTCATTCACTAAATCTGGTTAAAAAGAGTAGCGTTGATGTGTGCACTGGAGCTATACGTTTTTTTCGATTTTGAGCTAGTCTCTACGCTTTCTTTGCGGCATCTCCGTATCGGTGGGAGATTTTGTTGAAATATTCTGATTCAACTCTGAAAAGTTTGTCCAAAACTTGTTGGTCTTGTTGCGATGATGCAACTTCGGCTTTATTTTATAATTATTCAGGGATATACGATGCTCTGTCTATTTTTGTTGAAAGTGACGATGAAAATGCCGATACTAAATTTGAGGCATGGAATCTCCAAAATCAAATGGAAAAACTAGAAATTGCTTTCATGACTCAATTTTGCCACGAAGTTCTTGACCGTTTCAATAAAACAAGCAAGTTTTTGCAGACAGTAGAGCTAGACTTGGTTACTGGTGGTAAAATATTAATGAATTTTGAAATAAGTTTGATGAAATTGAAGAAAATACCAAGAGGTTAGGATGTTTTGGTAGCCAACATGACAATGACGAGGATAAGTGTATTAACAGAAGGAAATTTTCAGATGGCAGTGTTGAAACGTCTTCAAGTTTGAGTGGCGTGGAAAAATTCAAAATTGGCAGTTTTCTTATTATCGTAGACAAACTAAAAATCGAAATATAGAAACGATGTTCGGCTTACAGTAAAATTATAGAAATGTTGGGCTTTTCAACAAAGTTACGTGAAATGAATTTGAAAAATACAGAAAAGTGCCTCTAAACTTGTAGAATTTTACGCTGAAGATTTGGAAGTTACTTCAGCCACTGAACTGGAACAATTTATTCCTTTTTTGGAATCTGCTCACAAAGACAACAAATTATCGGCTGTTACCATTCAAAAATAATGTCAGATTCAGACATAACGTTGATTATTCCGAATGTGTATATTGCTTTGAGAACCTTCTTAACCATTACCATTACAAATTGTAAAGCTAAACGATCTTTCTCAACTCAAGCTAGGGTAAAATTAGAACTTTGTCCAAGTATGAGTAATAAAATATCAACTTGTCTCAGTTTATTGGCAATCAAAAAAGATCTTCTAAAAAAATTATCTTTTGAAGATCTAATAAAAGAATTGGCAATCGCAAAAGTTCGAAAAAATGTGTTTCGTAGATGTATGAAAGTGTAATACACATATTATTAGTTGTAACAGCAATAATAAGTATCATTTTCTAAAATTCGGAAAGAAAACAAAAAGCTTATTTCATTATTTTCATGAACCTCATTTGTTTATTTTTTATTCTATTGTATGTATTTTATCAGAGAATTTTCTTTGGGGCCCAACAAAAAATTTACAGCTTTGGGCCCCTAGTTGCAATAATCTGGATCTGTTAAAGAGGTATATACGTGGATACAAAAAACTTTTTTTACGACTCATCCAGGATCTGAATAACCATTTTTGAGCCTTTCGCGATAAGATGTATTATTGTTCCCTATTTTGACATATATCTTTCTTGCGCTAACTGAAGATATTTTTTTTAGGACTCACCTTCTTCGAGAGTTATTTTGGGACCCACAAAAAAATTTTTAGCCCTGCCCAAAAAGGAAAGCAAAATATATAATTTGTTCGATACGCCCTAGTGAACAGGTATCTGTGAGAAGAAGTTGAGCAGAGCGTGTATGGCGAGAAGGTGGAGTATAGATTATGTGGCAGGTATACCTGAGATATTGAAACTAGTGCTACTATAATAATTTTATTTTCGGGTTTCCCGGCAATAAAATTGAAATCTTGTCGTTGTGGGTTCCAATTTGGAAATTTCCGATCCAGTTTATTACTCTAAAATGTTGAGCTTCAAAGACGCGTAAAATGAATTTTTCACTAGCATTTTCAATTTCAACCTCGTACACATCTTAATTTAAAATTATCTCATTTTAATATTCTCAATACTTACCATCCTAGGTCGAAAAAGAACAACTTTTCATCTGCATACCCCGGAAATTTCTGTAGATTCTTTTAGTTTCACTTCTTGGTAAATTCTTGTAGAAAACTCAAACTTCAATAAAATACAGCAATATAAAAGAAAAGACAAAAAATTTTGGATGCAATTTATTGCATTTGTTTGGAGATTCCTGTAAAAATGGTATTATTTTTTAAATAAATTTCTGCTAAAATTTTTTCACCGGGTTTTTTAAATATTTTTGTCCAAAGTTGAAAAATATCAGAAGTTCTGTTCAGAATTCTGTCCGCCCACGAAACAGATTCATTGAAAACTCTCGTAGCACTTTTTGATCAAACAAAAATCCGAAAAGCTACAGCAATTCCAAGTAATATACCAATTTTCAATATCGAAATTTTAGGAGTTCCATAAGTTCTGTTTAGAGTTCTGTTTCCCGCTGAATACTCATATTAAAAACCATCATACCACTTTTCGATCAAACCAAAATCCAAAAAGCTACAACAGTTCAAAGTGACCAAAACATCTTGAATTTCAAAATTGTATCTATTCCAGAAGTTATATTTAGAGTTAGGTCCCCCTCCCCCAGTAAGATCTCTATCAAACAGTTTTTTGACACTTTTCGATCAAACCGTTCTGATTCCCTCCATGAGATCTCTATCTAAAAGCCTCATAACTTTTTTTTGATGAAACCAAAATCCAAATAGCTACAGCAGTTGGAAGGAACCCAAAAATTTCGAATTTAAAAATTTTGAGAGTTCCATAAATTCTGTTAAGAGTTCTGTTTTCTTCGGAATACTTCTATTTAAAACTATCATACCACTTTTCGATCAAACCAAAATCCAAGAAGCTGCAGCAGTTCAAAGTGACCCAAACATTTGGAGTTTCAAAATTTTCAGAATTTCAGAAGCTTTCTTTGAAGATCTGCCCCCCCCCCCCGCCCCCCGTAAAATCTTCATTAAAAGATCTTATACCACTGTTCGATCAAACCAAAATCCAAAAAGCTACAACAGTTCAAAGTGGCCAAAACATCTTGAATTTAAAAGTTTTATGAATTCCAGAAGTTATATGTAGAGTTCTCCCCCCCCCCATAATATCTCTATCGAAAAGTCTCATAACATTTTTCGGTCAAACAAAAACCCAAAAAGCTACAGCAGTTTAAAATGACTCAACAGTACTGAATTCAAACATTTTAAGAGTTCCATCAGTTCTGGTTAGAGTTCTGCCCCTCCCTGCCCCAGAAAGAGCTCTATTAGAAACTCCTATACCTCTTTTTGATGGAATCAAAACCCAAATTGGTTATTTACTTTTTTGCTGAATTTCAGTTTACGCTGAATGTGATTCAGGACATTAAACTGAATCATTCTGAATTTAAATTGTAAAATTTAAAAAAATGTTCTGCTACTATGTAATTAAAAAAAATATTATAAAAACTAAAAGTCTCCTAAATTTCTTTTTTACATTTTCATCATAATTGGAAGCTTTTCGTTTCATGGGAAAACCTACTATTGCGGAATTCTTTGTATCCCCACTTTCCAAAACCTTTTGAATGCAAAAAATAGGTATCACGATGATGTCTGTCTGTCATTGTTGTTGTCGTTTTCGTAGTTGTTGTCGCTGTTGTTGTTGTTGTTGTCTATATACAGGATAACTTTTAAAAGAGTAATCAGATTAGATTGTGCTAAAGTACACGTTTTAAGGAACCAAAAAGAAAGGTCCAGTTCATTAACCAGATTTTTTTGACAAACGGTTACGGTTTTAATCACCAAAAATATACTAAAAAATCAAAAATTCCGTTTGGCGATCAAACCATGCAAGGTGCGAAAAAAGTGAATGTACTGTAATTGTTCATCCAAAAAAAATCCACAAATTTGTTATTTATGATTTTTTGATAGGTCGCGTAGTTTTTGTTTGAATCGTAACACATATAAAAAAAAAAATTGATTAGCATTTCGAACTCGAACGTTCATTCCCTCACTACCCAATTCGGGTAGTGTTTCTATTATTATTTTTAATATTTTTGTTTCTATTATTCAAAAAATTAAATTTTTGGTAAAACTATACAAGCTACGAAAAAAATGAATAGACAAAAGTTGTTCGTCCAAAAAATATACAAATCTACCATGAATAGATTTTAGATAGGAGGCGTAGTTTTTGTCTTAATCGTGAAAAATAACATTGAACATGTAAAAATTAAATTTTTGGAAAAACGGCACAAGGTACGAAAAAAAATTTTTGCAACACCCACCTCAAAAGTTAACGTTTTCAAGCTTGTAAATGGTGCCTAAAGGACCTTATTTGAGCAGACTGTGCGCGGAACAATTTTCGCGCATGCACAGTTTGAATATGGCTTACTTTAGACATTGATGAAAAAGCTGCGCATGCGCACTTTCGAGATAAGGTACTTTAGACACTGGAATAGGTAACTTTAAACAATGGTGTTGGTATCTTCTTGAAATAAATTAAGATTTAACTTGAAGAAATTTTTTAATGACTGAAGTTTTGTTTTTAGGATTTCGTAGGCCCCCCCCCCCCCCCAAGGGGCAAAAGAGCATGAACTCCAACATGTTTTTTAATAATTTTTTTCCAACAAATTTTTTTCAAACAATTTTTTTTTACAAAATTTTTGTATCAAAATTTGTTTTTCACCATTTTTTTGCACAACATTTTTTTCCAGAACAATTCTTCTTTCAGAAAATTTTTTTTCAAACATTAAAAAAAAAAAAATGTTCAACAAAATTTCTTGACTCCACTCTAAGCAATATAAAATTCGTATTTTTCGTTACCACCTCCTAACAACTTTTTCAGAAGGGCGTTGCAAAAAATAACGTCTGATACACCCAAAAAGATTTACAAATTTGGTATTAATCATTTCTTGACGGGACGCGTAGATTTTTTTTAATGGAAAAAAGTAACGTTAAAAATCACGCAAATATGATATAAAATTTGTTATGCATGATTTTTTTATAGGACGCGTAGTTCATTTTTCCGGTTGAAGATTCGTCATGTTAGTTGAAAATTCATCTTTTTGGTTGAGAAATCGTTTTTTTTTTTGTTGAAAATTAGTTTGTTAAACTGACAATTGAACTACTCAAGCTTTTTGGTTAAAAATTAATATTCTTTAACTGAAAATCTACCTATTCCTTTTCTAATTACCAAATTTATTCTTTTTCAGTCAACAATTCAACTATTTGGTAGAAAATTCTTCTTTTTCGTTAAGAAGTCGTCTTTTTTCATAGAAAATTAACCTTCTTAGTTGAAAATTCAACATTTAAATTTTCTAGAGGTGAATTGGCTACAAAATTCAATTAACGAGTTATCAACAAACGATTTCTCTACAAAATTCAACGGTTGAATTATAAACAGACGAATTTGCTACAAAATTGAACTTTTGAAAAATGAACAGTGTAATTTTTAACAGACAAATTTTCTACGAAATTCAACAGTTGAATTTTGAATCGACGAATTTTCTACAAAATTTAACTGGTGCATTTTCAACTATACTCTGCATTTAAAATTGAAAATTATTTTATTTTACAAAGTAGAAGTCGACCATTCTCAAATCTAGAAAGTTTGAGATTGGAATTTTTTTAATTTGAATTGCTGAAATGTCGTACAATATCACATATACACACACATATATATATATATACATATATACATA
>CAKNXH010056873.1:19803-57526 GCA_932178445.1 Andricus quercusramuli
ATATATATATATATATATATATATATACATACATATATATATATATAGACTTTAAAATTGAAATTTCACATCTTTCCAATTCTAAAAATATAAAATGAAAAAGTAATTGAAAATTTTCAAAAAAGCATTAATAACTGAATATTTATAAATTACCTTTCCAGTATGAATGATTCCTTACTATTATATTTCGTCAGTTTACAATAATGATTGATTATTCATGGATATTCCATGAATAAGTGCCCAATTTAACCATTGTTAACATATAAACAGTGCATTTTCAAATGAGTCAACTACAGACAAATTATTAATTAATGCCTGTCGTCAACCTACGATCTATAAAATCATAGTGTCCAGAGTCTACCACGTGGAGTTGGCAGTGCGATTTTAGACTCTGGCCTCTCACTTCACAGCGTTTTTTAATTGATTCGCCTTTTCTTTACACCATTTTTCTTACCATTTTTCTTTTCTTTTGAAGTACTGTGAAAGCATGGTACTTGGGAGTACCGGGTATTGTGACAGACTTACTGAACTGATCTGCTGATTCCAATGTCATTGCTGAATGATCTTCTTTAGAACAGAAGAGTACAACTGTTTCCTTTAAATTTTCTCTGGCTCATTTATATAAATCACGAGCACTTAGAATCTGCTTATCTGCTGGACGCTGCAAGCTGGCTCTTGATGCAAGTCGCTTTAAATTTCCTCCGATTCCATCCCATGGAAACAGTTGTACTCTTCAGTTCTAAAGATGATCATTCAGCAATGACATTGGAATTAGCAGATCGGTTCAGTAAGTCTGTTACAATACCCGGTACTCTCAAGTACCATGCTTTCACCTCTGATGATAAGGGACAGCTGAACCTTAAACGAATTTCCTATGATGAAAAGAGTAACATTTCCCCTAAACCTAAGTGTACCTTGAATAGGGAGAGTAGTTCAAAAGGAAAGAAAAATGGTGGAAAGAAAAGGCGAACCAATTAAAAAACGCTGTGAAGTGAGAGGCCAGAGGATTTATAAAAATTAAACACCACGAATAGTGAGAGGCGAGGGGACTCACAAAAAACAAGCACCCCGAATAGTCAGAGGCGAGGGGACTCACTTGAATTAAGCACTCCAGAGGAGTCTAAAATCGCACTGCCACCTCCACGTGGTAGACTCTGGACACTACGATTTTACAGATCGTAGGTTGACGACAGGCGTTAATTAATAATTTGTCTGCAGTTGAATCATTTGAAAATGCACTGTTTATATGTTAACAATGGTTAAATTGGGCCCTTATTCATGTAATATCCATGAATAATAATCAATACTTATTGTAAACTGTAGCTAAAATAGTAAGGAATCATTCATACTGAGGAAAATCAACATCACTTCTGAAAAGGGTGGTTTGCATTTTTTATTTGTTTGTAACAAGTAATAACTAATATTAACTTCCTCTGACCCACCGACAAGCATTCTTAAATTGTGTGTTAGCTGATTTAATGTAATTCTGAATGAACTTGAATGCGTTGAAAGAATGGTAGACTTGCAAACTAGTCTGTGGACTACTAAAGGAATGCGTCTGGGCACGAGCATTAGGACTGCCTTCACATCGGGGCCTATATCCCGGAAACTATTCACTGGACAATTTTTTTGCTTAGGATTTTTTGTTGAAGCCAAAAGGTCAAGCTTTCTTTTGAGAGTATTTAAAAAAAATCCTAAATTGCTAAAAAAGTTAAATAAACAACTAAATTGTTTAAAAAATGCTTAAAACGTTTTTCGTTTTTTTCGTTGATAAAATATAATAAAAGAGTAAGAAATATTCTTTCGAAAACCCTCACAAAAAATTCAATTCCCTAAAACAGAAAGGAAGTTACAAGCTTTTGAAAATACCCGTGCAGGCGTTGGGGTTGAAAATGTCACCCCCATCACTTGAAGAGGGGTGGTTTTCGTGGTCTATAAATTTGTGAATTAAGTACTATTGAGTAGGTGGAAATATTCACTGAATTTAAAGAAAATCAAAGAACATGACTTTTAAAGTTGGGGCAGTTGAGAAATAATGCCCCTCAGTGTACAAGGGTGGCTCAAAAATGCATGGCAACATTTTTTTTCATGCTAGAGGGCTACGATCCTCCCATTTGTTCAAAATCTGAAAAAAGATAATCCCTAATTTTTGTTTTTTCGAATTTTTTATTTTAACTGCTCCTGGTTTTGACTTGAAGTTTCCAATGTAAAATGCATGGGGAAAAATCACTTTTTTCAGTTTTTGAAATAATTTTTCAGGGTTTGAAAAAATTTGGAAGGTATAGAGATTTGTAGAGAATTATCCGTCGAAGAATTTCATTTATCGGTCATATGGGTTTGACACTCCTGACACACCCCCACGAGTCCCTGAAAACTACCCTTGATTCAAAAAATATCAA
This sequence comes from Andricus quercusramuli, assembly GCA_932178445.1. Classification (NCBI taxonomy): domain Eukaryota; kingdom Metazoa; phylum Arthropoda; class Insecta; order Hymenoptera; family Cynipidae; genus Andricus; species Andricus quercusramuli. The sequence goes on from CAKNXH010056873.1 coordinate 22,203, forward strand.
TTCTCCATAAAAACGACCTATTGGGCACTGTATTCTCGTGTTTTTTTACCTAAAATTATTTATATTGGTCTAGTAGAATATTAATTAACATTGCTTCATTAATTTTCAATTATTTAAACAAATGCAATTTTTCAAATTTGTTTTTTCTTTAGAAAATTAGTTTTTTTCCTAAAAATGATTACAATTAGTCTACTGGAATATTTATTTACAATAATTCACTAATTTTTAAATATTCAAACAATTGAATTTGTTTAAATAATTTCTTCTCGAAAATTCGCTTTTTACATAAAAATTATTATTATTGGTCTAGTGGAATATTTATTAACAATAATTGATCAATTTTCGATTAGTTAAACAATTGGAATTTGTGTTAATAATTTGTTTTTAAAATTTTTTTCTCCATGAAAATCATTATTGTTGGTCCAGTTGAACGTTTAACAACATTTATTAATTAATTTTTAAATATTTACACAAATTTCAGTTGTCTAAAAAATGTTCTTTCCAAAAATTCGTTGAACTGGCAGTTTATCGTTAAGTCACATACATTTATTTTCACATAGTTTTCAATTGTTAAAAAAATTTATTATTACTTATATTCAACTAATAATCAAGGTTGTATAATAATGAATTTTTGCATTCACATTTCGCCTTTTTTATTTAACAAACCCTTCCTTGTTTCCACAAATTCAATTTTTTCGCTTTTTTCTTATATAGTCTTATTCTATATTGTCTACCACTATGTCGCGAAATAATGTTCTTTTGCTATCTGGGAACTTTTTCCTATATTCTTTAACCAAATGCAATAAAAAAATTCAAAGTAAAATGGAAAGTTTCGTTCGTAAACGGGGAGGACAGGTATAAAATTATACCCAGATGCAAGGATTTCTGCTAATGATAAGATCACAGGTATACTCGAAAGTGTCGATGATGTCTCTTAGGAAAAATATTTTTCGAATACGTTTCAAAACTTATTCAAATATGATATGTTCATGTTGGAGAATTAAGACTTAGTTGTTGAAACAATAACTTTAATTTGAAGGAGTTGCTACGGGTACGTAATCTCTCGATGGCAGGAACAAAATCAGAAATGATTAGGCGGCTGTCAGAGAACGATTCGTCAAATTCTTGGTTAGAAGATGCTGCCATGATCCAAGAAGGGCATGCCAATCTTCACTCGAATTTGGTTGCCAATCAGAATGAGAATCCAGGGCAAAACAACAGATTCGACGCTCCTGCCACAGCAGCGGTCCCTGCTGTTCAAGACATTGATCTCATTATGTGGGAACGCGATTTGTTGCTACGAGAATTGGATCTTGCGAGAAGAGAAAATTAATTCCTTCTAAACACTCTGAGACCTGAAAATGAGCAACGACCATCGCGTTCAATAAATATCGGAACACTGAAAGAGTTATTGAGTGATATCGAAGGAAGTAATGTCGATTTTCGTAAGTGGAAAGAATAATTTAAATTATTGTGTGATGTGTATAGTTTAGACGACAATCACGCTCGTTTACTATTAGGAGCAAAACTTAAGAAAAAAGCGCTCCAGTGGATTCAGTCCAACCCAGAGTATTTGGAATGTCAGTTGCAGTCCCAGTCGATGAAGATGAATTAGTGGACTATTTAATAGACGGAATACCAGATATATCTGTCAAGAATCAGGCTAGGACTCAGCGTTTTAAGGAAACAAAAACACTTTTAGCAGCTTTTGAAAAAGTTACGCTCAAAAGCGAGAAGAAAGCAACACAAGAAGTTACGAAATCCCACACTTCCTCTTCTTCTTTACATCCTAGTACAAAAAACTGTTTTGAAGATTCTAAGTTGAAGATAGGTGAGGGATCAAAACCCCAATCAATTGGCAGTCGCTCTTCTACTCGTTATTCCAACTGCAACAAGTTTGGATACCTTGCACCGGATTGTAAAATGCCGAAACGAGAGAGAGGTGCATGTTTCAAGTGCTTCGAGGTGGGACATCAAATCAAAGAATGTCCTCAAAATACAAAGGATAACATCAAGGATAAGTCATCGCAGATCAGCAACATTTCGGCGAAGAACAACAACGACGAGAAATTCTTCAAGGACATCATATCCGAGATCAGCTTTGCAGACGGAAAATTTGAGCTGTCGTTGGCCAATCTTCTCGATACGGTAGTCCCATCAGTTTTATGAAGAAGTCGTTCGTGCTGGAGGTGGCTCTCGGTTCTGAAGATTTAAAAACTAGTCAGTATAAAGGCATCAACGATAGTGGTTTACAATTCCTCGAATTGGTAAGTGCGAACATAAAAATTGATGATTATATTTGTCAAAATATGCCAGTATTTGTTGTGCCCGATTCGACCATGAAAAGTTCATTTGTTTTAGGCCGTGATGTAATAGATAGTTTTGGATTAGAACTGATTTCCCGTGATAGAAATGATAAAGAACGAGCTATCAAAGAAATTTTGTCAATTAAAGTTGATAGTGAATCAGAAGAAATTACTAAATCTGTTGATATTATCTCTAACATTGATTTCAAAACTCAATATTTTGTTAAAAAATCATCAAAAAATCAGTATCTGACTCCAAAGCGCCCAGAGCTTCTTATGTGAGCATGGAACTTAGTCTGATACTCACGAACGACCGTCCTGTTAACTTTAATCCTCGTAGGTTATCGTTTGATGAAGAAGCTAATTTAGAAAAAATTTTAAAGCAACTATTATTATCGGGAACAATTCGTCAGAGCGAGTCTCCTTACGCATTGCCTATAGTCTTAACCAAAAAAAAGAATGACGAGTTGAGACTTTGCGTCGACTTCCGCTTTTAGAACAAAATTACCGTTCGAGATAATTACCCAATTCCATATACTGAAGATCAAATTGACAAGTTACGAAAAAGAAAATTATCACATTGTTAGATTTCAATGTTGGGTTTCACCACAGAAATGTGGCAGAAGATTCTATCAAATATACATCCTTTATAACGTCTCTCGGACAGTTTGGATATCTCAGATATCTGAAAATGCCATTCGGGCTAAAAACTGCTCCACCTAAATTCAGCGGTTCGTTTACACGATTTTAGCAGATTTAATCAAAACAGGCGATGTATTAGCTTATCTAGCTGATTTTCTAATAGCAACTGAGACTTTGGAGCATCACCTAATCATTTTAGATCAGGTATTTCAATTACTAGTAGAGACCTCAGGCTCAGGCTCAGGCTTGATAAGTGCCATTTTTTACAAACTGAGATCGAATATCTTTGTTATCATGTTACTGAAAAGGGAATAAGTCCAACCACTCTATGATCTATTGAAAAATGGTGCCGTATTCAAGTTTGGAGAAATCGAAGTGAATGTTTTTGAGTCTCTAAAAAACAAAATGGTGCACGCGCCGATTTTAAATATTTATAATCCTGGAAGCGAGACGGAACTCCATTGAGATTCAAGCAAGCTGAGATTCGGTACTGTATTGCTCCAAAGACAGGCTGATTTACATTTTCATCCAGTTTTTTATTTTTCAGAACGAAACACTGGAACGGAAAACACGTATACCAGTTTTCAGCTTGAAACTCTGGCTACTGTTTATGCTCTTCGACGGTTTAGAATTTATTTACAGGGCATAATGTTTGAAATTACAACCGATTGTAACTCGCTGAAACTGTTTTTAGACAAAAGAAATATTAACTCTAGAATCTCTCTATGGGCTCTCGAATTAGAGAACTATGATAAAGTAATTGGGCATAGAGGCAGCGATAGAATGAGACATGTAGATGCATTACGTCAAATTCACTTGGTAATGATTGTCGAAGAAAACAGTTTCGAGGCCAACTTGATTGTAAGTAAAAATCGCGATGCAAAAATCTGTGAGTTGCGCGATAAACTCCAAAAATCTGATTATCGTTTGTATGAAATTAGAAACGGAGTGATTTACCGTAAATGTAATGAAGAAATATTATTCTACGTGCCAAGAAAATGGAACACCATGTGATGAGAAAATACCACGATGAATTAGTTCATTTTGGTTGCGAGAAAACTACTGAAGCGATACTTAGGAATTATTGGTTCCACGGATTACGAGATTAGGTTAAGATTTATATTGCTAATTTTTTTAAATGCATTGCATTTTCTTCAAACACGGGTAAGAAGGAGGGATATCTAAATCCGATCCCTAAAGGAGACATTTCGTTTGTAACGTATCACAGTGGCCATTATGGTCCGATTGATAGGAGATACACTGCGAAACAGCATATGTTGCTGGTAGTGGACAGTTTCACGAAATTTACCAAATTGTATCCGGTAAAAACAACAGAATCAAAAGAAACGATAAAGTGTTTGGTTGGACATTTCGATAATTATAGTAAACCAAAAACTTTGATATCAGATAGGGGTATCTGTTCCACATCTGAGGAATTTCAAATCTTTACGCGTGAGAATAACATTGTTCATATCAAGGTTGCAACAGCATCCCCTAAATATAAAATTCCCACTAACATCATCGAAAATGCTTTCGGTGCTTTTTACCAGCGGTTATCTTACTGTCAAGAAGTAAACGGAAAACAATCTGAGCACTTACGATAAAGATATTGTACTTCTCAATGCTAATTACTAAATGTGAGCGGAAAGGGAACTCACGTATATCCAGCATCCCGGTCGTGAGAGGTGAGGGGACTCACGTAAATCATGCACCCCGGTTGCGAGAGGCGAGGGGATTCACGTAAATTAAGCACCCCGGTTGTGAGAGGTGAGAGAACTCACTAAATCCAGCACCCAGAAGGGTACAGATTTCAACACGTCCATGTCGTTGTTCCTGGGTAATGCTGAACGTAAAGAACACAAGTAGTCCTTAAAAGAACTTGAAGTTCAAGTTCAAGGTCAAATTGAAAGTCACCATTGGATTTCTTGTTAACAGTTTCTCCAAGAATGGCTTTGACCTGAGGGAACACAGAGCCGTCCCGTTAACCTAAGCCTGACCTTGCTTAAGTTTGAAAACCTTTAGCTGATCTGCAAAGTCACACCTGACCTATGACCTGAGTAAATATTCAAACGTCAGATTTTCTGCTCTTTCGATTGCCAATGTCAAAAATAGGGGTTCACATTTGAAAACACGAAGTGAGCTTTGAAATACCCAGATGGAAAAATTCGCGCACGATGCGCGCACAGTGGGGGCACGCCTGCGGAATATTCGCACGTCGTGTCGTTACCTGAACAGACATATGTATCCTCATATGCGACGCATATCGCTCGCACGTCGTGAAGGTTGCACGCGTGACGGTAACATGCGGGCCTCACACGCATTCTCGCAGGGTTGTAAAATATATTGTTTTAAATGTTATTAATGAATAAAATACGTTACTGCTCCCAAAAACATTTTATTTAAATATTTCAAGTTGAAATATATTTATGATATTGTAACATGAAACACATGAATATTTGGTTTCAAGTAGCATATTTCAGGTACGTCACAAGAAATATAATGAGGGCCCTGGCGAAAGTTTCGGATAGGAATTCATTCCTAGATTCTCCGAACTATTACGAATCATTCCAGAATCTGCATCCAAGCCAATGCGAATCTTTCCAAACCAATCCAAAAAAATTTTCAATCTCATTTGTTGAAAATCGTTCCAAAATCAATCCGAATGAGCGATTCAATCCGAGACTTCAATCCGAATGAACCCAAACGAATCCGAATCAAAGTTTGAATCTGAAAGAATCAGAATGAATTCGGGATTGGATTAATATCTAAACTAGATATTCAATCCGAATCAATCCGAATGAATATGTGTTCGGATTCTTTCAATTTGACTCGGTTTGAATACTCGGTTTAGATTTATCCGAGCCCGGATTAATTCTGATTCGTTCGGGTTCATTCGGATTGAAGTCTCGGATTGAATCGGATTCATTTGGATTGATTTTTGAACGATTTTCAACAAATGAGATTGAATACGTTTCTTGGATTGGTTCGGAAAGATTCGCATTGGCTCGGATACAGATTCCGGAATGACTCAAAGTAGTTCGAATTACTTCGGAATGGATTTCTATCCGAAACTTTCGCCAAGGGAGTATTATAAAACATATTCAAAAATATTCTCAAAAATTCTCGAGAATATGGGAAGGTTTTGAAGAAGTTAATTAATCACCACTTTTTACACAATGCTGTTATTGTTGATTACTCAATATTTGGAACGTTGAATGTACACATTAAAATTCGACCATTTTCAGTGATAAAAATGATATATAATAGGAAACTGTTGAAAACTTCAACCTGCAGTACTTAATTGTTGATAAAAATAATATTTTGTACGATTTAAAATGTTTCCTGTTAAAGTATAGAAGGACATGTGCTCCATTAAACTCAAAATTTTGTTTTATAATATACTATTTGTTCGCTATGTTCATACGTCCACACGAAATGTCGAACGAATGTTGAAAAATTTTTTTTTGTAATTATAAAAATTTAGATGTTAACACACATTCTTTAGTGCCTCTTATTTACTCTGCCATACCTTCAATTTGATATCTTATTTCGTGTAGACGGGTAATGGCGAAAAATAAAAATAAAATCAGGTTTAAAGAGCATGCCCTCAGTAGACAGAATTGTCTACGATGAAAATTAATTAAATTCTCCTACACTTTCCCAACTGTGGCTTGTTCCACCTTAAGACATATTTCTCATTTTGAATGAGAGCTTAGTATAAAGAGCATTTATATTAAAATATAATTATACATTTTTAACGCGATCAGTCTTTCAAAATTTCATTTCAACAGTCTTTGAAAACATTTAATTTTTTTAATAAGATTAATAGCTTATATATTATATATTGAGGACTCGTCATCTTCAAGGGTTTCTTTCTCTTCGTTGGATAAGTTCTCGTCTTCAAACCCCTCACGGTGGCCTTTAAAAAAGTTAAATGCTATTTTCAGGTACCTCAAAGTTATGAATAGGAGATTGTTTTGAATGCTTCTGGGGAACCATTTTTGATTAAATAAAAATATTTCCCTGAGCGGATTTTTTTTTGCCTGGAAAAACCTATTCGAAATACTAAAAAGCAGTACAATACTATTTTCAAGTTAATAAGCTGATATAATTACGTTTATATAAAGGAGTTATATGTAAATTATAATTGCTAACGAGAATTTAATGAACAAATAAACAGAAGAAACGATTTTTTGAAATTTATATCAATATATTTATGAATATTTCATTACCCTTATTCTTAGGCATAAGAGTAACTCCGGAAGTTCACGCAGTATTTTTTCACATCGAAGATTTTTGCAAACAAAACAATAAAGGCTTAGGATTTTACTTGGAACAAGCCGTAGAATCTTCTCATGCAGACTTTAAGAAAATATGGAAAAAATATAAAGTGAAAAAGTCCAATTCTAACTGCGCAGAACGTTTACTTATAGCTGTACGTGAGTATAACATTAGGCACGTTTAATTATAATACAATTATTCTATAGTTATCATATGGGTAATTGTAAAATTGTAGGCAAATTTCAGCACCTACAGTGGCAATCATATTATTATTAGGAATTAAATATTTCATAACGGTAATTGATCTTATCACATGTAAAAATGTTAAATCCAAAAGAGGCAGTTATGAAAATAGGAAAAAATAACTAATCCATGCGCACGCGCATATAATCAGTCGTGCGCTGTTCTATTGTACTGTATGGTAATGATGCGAGAAAAATGTTAAAGTTCAACCTTTTTTAATGTTTATAAAAAAATTAAAGATTTTAAATATAAAAAGTCACCTACTTATGAAATAAAACACTGCTAAGCAAGTAACGGAATGGTTTTTCTAATTTTTTTTCACCCGAAAATGGTTTTCAATGCACGTACGGGAATGACGTTTTTGTTGTCAAGATGCACTTCTCAGTTTTAATGTCGGATTCGCAAAAAAGAGAGTTAATATTTTAAGCTCAATTTTATAAAATTTTGTATTAAACGATGCATCTAATTTTTTTGTATTTATTACTCTACTGTAATTACAATATTCTACGAGAAAAAAAGAGGTACGGTAATGACGTCTGAAATTACAAAAATTGAGGGACAGACTTCAAGGGTTTCACAATATTATTTATTTGACTTAAAAAATGTGTATACATTAAATTTATGTTCATGTAAAGTTTACACATTTGATACGTCAAGCGTTTTTGAGGTTTCTGTCTTGAAAAAAGGAGAAAATCAGTTTATCCTTGTGCAAAGTGAGGCTGGGACGCCGTAGGGTAATGACGTTTCGGGTGTTCTTACATTAAATTAAAGTAAATAGGAACAGAAATGAAAAAAAAGAACTGACCATTTTTTAGAGGATGACAATAAGTGTTCCTTGAAATTAAAAAAAAAAACAGCACGAGTTTCTAAGTTAATGTTATATTACTGGGACTTCAAATTTGTCTTCAATTTGACAATTACTCATATATTATTGTACATTGTATATTAAACATGATGTATTCTACAATAATAGAAAAATATTATGTATATTATACTTACTACAGTTTTTATAAGAAATTAGTATTGAAACTTGAACATTATTTATACGAATTTTTTGATGAAATATTCATAAGTATACTGATGAAAATTTCAAAAAATCGTTTCTTTTGTTTATTTCTTGATTAAATTCTCGTTAGTAATTCTAATATACATATAACTACTTTATATAAAATATTTTAATTTCATCAAAATTGGTTCCCCAGAAGCATTCAAAACAATCTCCTACTAATAACTTTGGGTTACCTGAAAATAACATTCAACTTTTTTAAAGGCCACCGTGACCTGGTCTTATTGCGCTTCTGAATCTTGAATCCTCTTCAGCAACTCTTCTTCTCCAAGATTTTACGTATCTTTGGTTTCTCGTGTGGTACGAACAAGTTTCTTTAAAACATTTCGGTGGCTTTGTTTGTTCCTCCGCAAAACCTCGAGCATCTCTATTTTGAATGCTGTTTTATCTTCGGGCCCTTTGAAATGAGAACACGTTTGGCCTGAATCTGAAATGGAAATTAAATAATTGTATATTTTCAGAAACTTTTTAATCCATTAAAGAAATAAGTAATTACAGATAATACTGACGGTATAAAACATTAGCGACTCTGGTGGTGCCGAACTCGAGAGTGTTCTCCCTTTCAACCCATGTAAATTTACAAACAAGTTCGTCGGACATGGTCTCCTTCAATGAGCAACTTAGGAATTCTCGCACCTTCGATCCACCCAACTGAATTAAATGGTCATACTGGAAGAATGTGGTTAAAAATGTTACAGAAACGTTACAGTTTAGTTTTTGCTAAAATTAAAAAGTGATTTAATTTCAGTTAATAAAGTAGATTTATTGTAAAGGAAAGATTTTTTTTTTAGTGAAAAGTGCCTTCTTTTAGGATGTTTTCAATTTCTGGTCATGGTAGTTCTTGAAAAATGATTCAAAGGTTTATGAAAAAAAGGATCAGAATTCTCGACTTTAGAACCTCTATGTATTATTTTTGCACCGCCAAAAAAGTTGGAAAGTGGAAAAAAAAGTTGGAAAGAGGGAAAAAGGGAACTAGATAAACTGACTTTGATGTCTGTAAATTTAACATAAGTATTACTAGAAATATATATACTTAAAAGTTTCTTACGCTCAGTTTTATTTTCAAGAGCATCTAACTTCGGAAATTCTTCCTCTGTTTCAGTGGGGTAACCGGTAACCTGTTCTAGCAGGTTTTGCGACAGTTTGCTTCCTTCAGTCGCATTCCGTTCTTAAAGCTCTCTTATGATGGTGTTTGTTCTATGAGTATCTTATTCTTTTGTCGTAAGATACTGTATTGAAATAATGAATATTAATAAGCCGAAGAAAACTTTCTACAAATTTTTTACGAATATATTGCTTACCTCAAATTTTCTAATACTTGTTTTTCGAAAAAAATTTTCTCTACTTCTTGCGGTGATTGATAATACATTTCCTCCGGTTCAGGGTTTTCGTCTTGGATTGCTTCTTTCAGACTTTGCTTGAAAGAGAGACTTTGTAATTCGTCAAGGGATTTCGGTACAAGTGTAGAGGAAAACTCATTTCCTGGTCCTTTTCTGCAAATAGCAAAGCAGAGTTATTTATATTTCTTTACCATTGAAAGGTATGTGATACTTTACCATATGAGTAATTCGATTCTTACAGGTTGCTCCCACAATTTTGAATTTAAATAAAAAATAATGCCCAGACGTCCGTCTTCATGTTCCTTACGTATCTGTACTGTTATTTTTTTCTTAAATTTTAAATTCTAGGAAAAAACCTGTACGGAGTAAATTGTTCACATGATAAAGTATCATATACCCTTAAAAAAGTTTGCGAGCCCTGTAGAAAATTATTAAGACAAATATGAATCTGAAACAATGCATTATGTCAGTCGAAAATTAAAATATTTTTTGTAAATTTTTCAAGGTATATCTTTACATCTTTATAAGAAATATTTATATATTTGTATAATATGTGCAGATACATACGGATTTTCCAAAATGGGTTCAGAAGCCATGTCCAGATCTATGTGTTGGTCGGGGCTGTCCGAATCATCTACATTTTGTCTGTAACAAGTAAAATTATTATTAATACAGTTTTACAATTTGAAAGTCAATGAACGTTTGACGAAATTATGCATTTTATACATGCAATTGTAAACCTAAAAATCGATAACTATGTTAACTTACGGATTGTTTTCTAGAATATTTTTCTGACAATCGACTTCAGTATGCTTTGATGTAGTTTGTTTTTATTTACTTCTGGAATTTGCGACTCGCGGACTTCTATTTTTCTCGACCAGTGAAGTATTTGGCATAACGCTTTTATTTCGAACCTCTGTCAACTGAGCTCTTAAAATTTCCAAACTTTTGTCCAAAACTAGTGTATTTTTAGTGCGCTTTTTTGAAGGCTCTCCATCAGAGGATGTCGGCAGTATCTTCTTCGGTGGTTTTATCTGTCTACCACTACTTGAGACTTTAATCAGTTTTTCTTTCTTCATTACCCTACTTTTCTTAGGTTCTCCATGGTTACTCGTACACTGGACATACCTGTTACCTGGATACATGAAACTAATACAAAAATAACTCTCACAAACAGTGGAACTATAAAAGCCAAACGGCAAGCCGAAAACTGGTATAACTGAAAACATCCGATCATCGTCGGCATAGATCGGAGCGCGTCGGAGGTTATCGTTCTGTAACTGAGCAGAGTATAAATACGCGCTCTTTTTAGACTTCAATTTAGAAGAAGAATCATTTATAAAGATGAAAACTTGTAATATAAAAGTATATAATATATACAAAAGTGTATAATATACTTTAAAATAAAGTAAACATTTTTGTTTGAAAAATTCCCCTTGTTTCATTTCATATACTTTAGAAAAATTATATTGTTCAAGGTTGAAATTAAATTTCGTTACAGTGTGACGGTTGAAAATTCGTCTTTTTCCTAATAAATAGCATAGCACCATGTGCAATCTTACATTCACAAAAAATATATTGAATTCCAATGTTAAAATTTAAATATTATATTTTAACATTGAAATTAAATATTGTTTTATTATTTATCATTATTTTATTTCTAAACACATTACAATTTTAACGAAAGGAGAAATTTCAAAAGTTACACGGCAATCCGCAGTCTATCGATCAGTAAAGTAAAAATATATTTTTGAAATGTAATTCAGGTTTTACAAGTTTTGCAATATTTTTCTTGCATAGGAAGTCATTAAATGTCACTATTTAATAGCATTAATAATATTCACTTATTATTACTGTATAAAATGCAACTATTATATGTAAGTGCGACACACATGTCCCGCACCATGTAAGCCCGCGTGCCTCTCGCAATGTGAGACGCATATATGCCTCAAATGTACGTGCGCTCAAACAAAATGCCACGCATATGCCTCGCACCATGCACGCACTGCATGCCTCGCACGATTGTTATCTGGGTGACCTTGAAAGTCACGTTCAAGGTCAAATTAAATAATCAGCGTTGGATTTTCCGTTGAAGGTTACTCCAAGAATGACCTTGGCCTGAGGAAATACAGAGCCGTCTCGTTCTCCCAAGCCAGACATTATTTAATTTTGAATGACATTCAGCTGAGCTGCAAAGTCACACCTGACCTATGACTTGAGTACATATTTAAACGTGAAATTTTCCACTCTTTCGATAACAGGTGTCAAAAATAGTTTTCCATTTGAAAACTCAAAGTTGACCTCGAAATGACCTTGAAGGTCAAGTTCAAGGTCAAATTGAAGGTGAACATTGGATTTATCGTTGAAAGCTACTCCAAGAATGACCTTGGCCCATTTGAATAATATTTTATCTGGACAGTTATGCATGTGAGAGAACTTTCTCCTGAAGCTCCTTTCCTGGACGTAGCTAAAGTTGTTGCGACTCAGGTTTTGACCCTGTATTATTAGTTCTGGGTAGAGGCCTCAGGAGCCCCTGACGCTTGGGTAATCCCGTTGCGTATCCTTGTGAGCCTAAGCGTGACCCTATAGCCCTCTCCATAAGAACAGGACCGCAGCCACGCTATTGGCTGATATCTTTGACTCACTGACGACCGCAGGATTTCACCGGAAGCTGGTGCTAATCTGAAAAATTGCACCCCCTCCCAGCGAAATCGCGGTAAAATTTCAGCTGTAACCGCGTCTTACGACCGTCAGATAGGTGGCTACAGTCTGCGATGAATTCAATACGACGATCCGGCAAAAGTCTCGTGCACCGTGCGGACACGGAGCGACATAAGGACGACCGCCGTCCACATTCTTCCCGCAAGTGTCTCAGCATTTTGTTGACACACAGGCATGCTTTCCAGGCTATTAACTTGTGAAACTTTGGCTCATCCAAGAGCGACGATGATTAAGACGAGTAGCTTGACAGAATATTCGGGGTATAACCGTCGCAACTCCCTGATAAGATCTTTATTAATCTCTTTCTTTCCTTTTTCCTTGGCTGTGACGTTTTTGTCAGCTGGTGCCGGAAATTCGATAACGAACATGGTTCGTTTCTCGAAGTCAAGGAGAACTATGTCAGGCCTCGAGTGCGCAACAGAAACAATTGTTGAAAATATGAAGTGCGAGTATATACAGCACTTCTCATTTTCGACAATTGACCCTATTTCCCTAGGGGCGTTTAGCGGAGCGGTATTTGGGCCAATTCCGTAATGGTGAATCCACACTAAGCCCATTCCGCTCTGCGCGGCGCGGTACCGCACGTGCGTTTGCCTTGCGTTCTAAGTAGTACCAACCTCCGGGTAGAGAAGTGAAAGTTACTACGGGGAAATATGGCCGCCACAGATTGCTGGAGCATAGCTTTAACTTGAGGAGGCATTTAGTCATGAATTCATAAAGTTAAAGTGTCACACTGCTGATTCAGGTTATGGAAGGGAGAATATATTTCAATATAATCATCGTTAATAAATCAATACGTATATACTGTTTCCACAATTCAGAATTCGTTCGGAAAGCAGATTTTGCTTTCTTTTCAACGTACACGTTACGATGAATATACAACTGAAATAATTGCCTAATCAGTTAACATAACTGGTTTTCAATTGTAAAAAAAAACCTTAAAGCTAAGAAATGAATGTGTATGCTGTGGAACAGTTGAACTTTCAACCTAAAAATATGAATTTGCCACCAAATAATAATTTTTGGGGGAAATTGAAAACAAAGAATGTCAATTTTCTACCAAAGAAGACGAATTTTTATCACAAATTTGAAAAAAGTGTCTCTTAAGGGTGGAAAAATTCAACTGTCAGTTGTAAAAAATTAATTTTCAATAACAGATGTAAAATTAGTTTAATTTTCAACCAAAAAGATGAACCATTATCTCAACAACAAAAAATTAACTTTAAACTATGTACGTCAACGTTCAATTACGAAACTACTATTTTCAACAAAACAATGAAACTTTCAAAAGCTAACAGATTAATTTTAAGCTACAGTAGCGATGAATACAGAACTGAAATAGTTACATAATCAGTTAAAATAACTATTTTGCCGTTTTCAAAAACGCGTTTCCAACAAAGACCATGAATTTTCAACTAAGACAGATTTATTTTTAAGCCAAAAAGTAAAATTTTCCACGAACTTATTCTATTTTGAAGCAAGCGATATTGCTGCTTAATTTTCATCATCAGAAGTGAGGAACTAAAGACGAAAGAAATAGAAATATGGCAAATAAATCACTGGCAAGAATTTCAACGTTTCTTTTCCACTGGCCATTATTATATATCAGGCCTACAAATTAATTCTTTCCCTGTATTATCATGTTTCATAACACTTGTTCATGCTTCAATTTTGTCCCGTCCACACAATTCAATAGGAAACTGTTCTGTTTTAATAATCTAGTTGTAACCCGACTCGACGCGAAGCTACCCGAATGTCTTAGGGCTTGCGATTTCGCATTCCCCACCACCATCGTTCAGCGCCGATCCGCGTGGATGCGCGCGCTACATCGCATCGTCTCCCTTCACCCCGACCCGCCAAACGACCGCCATCGAAAGCGATGCGATCTAGCATTCCCCACCACCATCGTTTCGCGTTGTGCTGCGTGGATGCGCGCGCCACATCGCGTCGTCTCCCCTTGCCCCGACCCCCAAAACCCATGTTTACGCGAAAGCACCCACGTGTCAGACCCAGCACAGCAACCCCCGAGCCCTCCAACCCACCCTCACAACAAGAGTAGGTCGAAAATATAAAAAATAAACTTTCAACGAAAAAGGTGAACCATTATCGCCAAAGAAAAATGAATTTTCAAGTAAATAATTTTATTTTCAATTACGGAACTATAATTTTCAAGTAACCAGTTAAACTTTTCAGCAAACAGGCGAGTTTTTAACTATAGTTTCAATGACTCTACAACTGAAATAGATACATAATAAGTGAAAGTAATTGATTTTCAATTTTTGTGAACTGTACAACCAAAAAACGAATTTGGCTATAAAACAGTTGAATTTTTAACCCGGAAAGTGCATTTTTCATGCAGTTAGAATTCTCTGGGGAAATTGATCTAGCGTTTTGGGGTGTTCGCTGTGGATGGCTTTCTGTCTCCATTGCGTTTCTAATTCCTCTATGGTTTCTGCCCTGATATTCAAGGCCTCCTCTGAGGACAAATTCAAGGGCGTGTAGTCAAGATCCGCTTTACAGATGGTGTTGTAAAGCGTAACATCTCGCTTGCTGTTAAAATAGTCTCGCAACTGTGTAACTTGTGACTCACACAGTTTTTTGACATCTACAATGCCTCTGCCCCCTCTATGTCGTGGTAGAACTACCCTTCCACTCACCGAATTACGGTGGTGCATTCGGTGTTTCGTCATTTCTACGCGGATATTATATTATAGAGAAGTTGTAGGCTCCGGAAGCTTCGATCATGATTCCTTAAAGAAACCAATCCCAAAGCTACTGGAACGTGTACGTCATCCACTTCTGCTCCTTCTGTCCTAGAAGGTAAGCAAGAGCGGGAAATTTACGCGTGATAACATCGGGCAACACTGTTCCCTGAAGTCAGGTCTCTAGCCGCGGATGACCTTACGCGGCAGACAAGACAGTTGGAGATGAAGGTTTCACCTCTGGATACTTTTTTAGAGCTACCAATCTTTGTAGAATTTAAGAGGAACAGTGTTGTCGGACCAGATGGAGTGATCCCAGGAGAACAGCCTTTTGCATCCGGTTCGCGATGAAATGAGCCTGACGCTGGCAAGCCGGAATCTTGTTGAGTTGGCTAATAAATGAAGCTTTCATACCTCCAAGGCAGCCGATTATGAGAATTATAAGATGGACTTTGTAGCCTTGGTACAGCCTACTCAGCTCGAAAAGAAGTGCTTGATAATTCGCCCGTTTTTCTCCCTCCTTTGCCGTGATATTACCATCGGCTGGTGCCGAGAATTCAATCACGTAAATGATCTTGTTCTTCAGATCTTGGAGGACAATGTCAGGCTTCGTAGCACTAATACGATGAGTGGTGGAGAATGAGAAATTCCAGTAGATCTTACACTGATCATTCTCCACAACTGACTCGAGTTCCCCCTGGGCGTGTGGCAAGACGGGCAATAAATTAACACCATAGAAATGCCTAAGATGGTAATATAACACTTTTACAGCTGCATTGTGTCTCTCTATGTACGCGCAGCGTTCATATTTAGAGCATTCACTGAGAACATGTCCAAGTGTTTCGGGCTCTTGCTTGCACGCTCGGCAGTTGGTATCGCGTACCGGTACATTCATTATGCGCTCGCTGTAAACTAAGGTGTCTATGACGCCGTCTTGACAGGCGAAAAGAAATCCCTCGTTCTCCGATCTCAATCCAGCAGACTTGAGAAACATGTTGGACAGACCCATCGAGAGCTCTTCTCTACGTATGATGCCATAGAACTTACCATGGAGGGGTTTCTCAGCATATTCTCTTAGTAGGAGCGTATGTTCTTCTTCATGTATACGACTTTTGAGCACCAGAGGTGTTAGTGATGCTAGGCCATGTGTAATGTCCCTGGAATTAAATGGGAGCTCAAACTCCTCTGCGGCCCTATCTGCTGCATGGTATAGAAACACCGCAGCATTGGCGACTTCATGTTGATGTACGAGTCGCATAAGGGAATCCGTGCTTTTCAGAACTGAGCAGGCTGTAGCCAGAACCGTTCTTCGATGAAGACACTCTAAGCTTAGCAACCCTCTACCCCCTTCATCGCGAGGGAGATATATTCGAGGTACGGAAGATATAGGATGAAGACTTCGTTGTATTGTCATCATCTTGCGTGTGCTTCGATCAAGTTTTTTTAACTCATCGACGTTCCATTTTACTGCAGCAAACGTGTAGAGTTATTTCAATACGGCCGTGAGTGTTGAAGGTGACACCAGTCGCCTCTGGATGCTTTCTTAGAGCTACCATGTATCACGCCATAGGTTCTTAGTCACTTGCTTCCTGATGGTCTAGGAATTTTCTTACAATGCGACAGGTATTTAATGAAACCGCCTTTTGAGCTGCCGCCAGCACCCTACTGACTCCTAAATGTTCAAGATGTGCAGTGCATCTTGCGTGCACATTGCCTGCAGCCGAAATCACAATAGGATGAATAGATGCATGTTTCACATTCTTCCATAATGCCTTAACTTCATTCCTTAGCTCGCTATACTTATGAATCTTGGTTGTATAGGTTGCCTGCAAATTTCGGTTAAGCGGACAAGCAATGTCTATGATGTTGACTCTTCCACCTTTTTTCTCTCGCATCACGATGTCAGGTCGATTGGCTGGTATGTAATGATCCGTCTGGATAGTCACATCCCAATATAAGATGTAATCTTCATTTTCTAAAGCGGACATTGGAGTGTATCTATAGAAAGGCATCCATTCTGTTAAGAGTCCTAGGTTTAGGGCAAGTTGTTGATGTATAATTCCCGCCACATCATTATGTCTGTGCTTATATTCTCTTTGAGCCATTACGCGACAAACATCAATAATGTGCTCAATGGATTCGTTGGTATCTCCACATAATCGGCACCGGTCAACGACGTCTTGATGTAACACGTGTTTGCGATAATTCCTGGTGCTGAGAACTCTATCCTGAATCGCAATGACGAATCCTTCCGTTACTGGATACAGGATTCCCTTTCTCAGCCAAATACTGGATGCCTCACTATCCACTTCATATTGAGCTAGCGTTTTGGGGTGTTCTCTTTGGATGGCTTTCTGTCTCCATTGCGTTTCTAATTCCTCTATGGTTTCTGCCCTGATATTAAAGGCCTCCTCTGAGGAAAAATTCAAGGGCGTGTAGCCAAGATCCGCTTTACAGATGGTGTTGTAAAGCGCATCATCTCGCTTGCTGTTAAAATAGTCTCGCAACTGTATAACTTGTGACTCACACAGTTTTCTGACATCTACAATGCCCCTGCCCCCTCTTTGTCTTGGTAGAACTACCCTTTCAATTGCCGAATTCCTGTAGTGCATTCGCTGTTCCGTCATTTCTACGCGGATGATTCTGTTTATTCGTTCGAGGTCAGTGTTCGACCATTTGATGAGCCCAAAGGACTACGTGAGAACAGGGATGACATAGGTGTTGATTGCCCTGATCTTGTTTGCCGAGTTAAGAGAACTCTTCAGAACCAATCTGAGTCTTTTCGTGAAGGCAGTCGTTAGGCTTTTCTTAACTATCGTATGCTCAATACCCTTAGATTCGAGAATACCCAGATATTTATATGACTCGCCCTCAGCCATTGCCTCTATGTCATTTCCGAAATCATTCTCTATCTCTGCGGTCCCTAATTATCCTCTGGTTAAATGCACTGTTCGGCATTTATCTAGTCCAAACTCCAGGTTGATATCATTGGAAAACTGCTTTGTAACATCAATCACTTGCTGCAGTTTCTCGTCCGAACTAGCGTATAGCTTCAGGTCATCCACGTATAGAAGATGGGTCACTTGATGACCATCCTCATTATCATTTACTCGGAACTCATAAGACATGCTATTTAAAGTTTTGCTCAGTGGGTTCAACGCTAAACATAACCATAATGCACTGAAGGAGTCTCCTTGGAATATACCCGTCGTAATGCGTATTGATCTAGTTATCCTTGGTTGTCCATGATCAAAATACTTGATTCTTGTACCCAAAAGGATCATCGCACGACTTAGGAAGTCAATGATGCGTGTACAAATTTTGTATACTTTTAAGACTTCAAGCAAATAGTCATGTGGTACGGAAGGAAACGCTTGCTTGTAGTCAATGTATGCCATGTGCAAGTTCCTTTGGTGTTTACGAGCTTGCGTCATGGCAACAGCGTCTATGGTGACTAGATCTTTACTGCCTCGGGAGTTTTTACATCCTTTTTGTTCTTCTGTAAGGATGTCATTCTCGTCACAGTAAGAATATACCTTATCTGCTATGATAGCTGTAAGACATTTATATATTGTTGGAAGACAAGCTATCGGTCGAAATTCAGATGGATTTTGAGCGTCTGGTTTTTTAGGCAACATATACGTAGTACCCTGCAGCATAAAGCCTGGCATCCGATCTGGATGTTCGATGATCTTCTGAAAACACCGTGCCAACGCAGGATGCACACTAGCCAGGTAGTTGTACCAGAAATTGTGCACCATGTCCGGACCTGGAGCTTTCCAGTTACATGCTTTTTTCAAAAGCGCTGAAACATCTAAAGCTGTGATGTTCGTCAGCTCCATTTGAGGGTTATTGCTTGCTCTTGCTTTCTCTAGTTGGAACCACGCAGTGTCCAAATTGCTTCTGTTAGTTTTTCTTCAAACATCTGACCAATAGTTAGTCATGTCTTCCAATTGAGGGACTTCGGTCTCTTGTTGGTTATTTTTCTTTACACTCAGTTCACGATAGAACCTTCTTTCATCTGCCTAAAAGGTTCGATTTTGTTGCCTTCTTGCACTACTTTTCTTGTACCGACGCAGTCTAGCAGTAAGAACATCAAGTTTCTGCCGCTGGGAGTCTATAATCTCATCCAATATTGTTGGTAACAATGTCTCGATGTACCGAGGGTGGATGATTTTAATATACATGGTGTATCAGCTTTCTGGTTCGATTTCCTTTCTTGTATTGAGTCAGTCGACCCAATTTGCACCTTACTTTGCTGACATCCATATCCAACCTGATCTTCCATGGCGGATCTCGCTCCTGTCTTGGGGCGAAGACTGCATTGATAGGCCTAGTTCTGCGGCCCAACGTTCTAACGGTTGCCACAGCTGCACAATATACAAGAGTTTGCACCTCTAACGCATTTTGTGTTGCGTTCAGATGCATAGGTGAAACCTTGTTGTTTAGGTGTTCTATTAGTGCACGCAGATCATTTTTGATGTTCATCTTGGGCAGTGAATGCCTTTGTGTTGGTTCTACATGTCTGAACTCTAGTAGAGCATGACCAAAATTCCTTTCAAGGTGCTGCAGATTTTCTGGGACTTCGCTGTTCATGTCATCGTTTATAATATCCGGATGTGGTTCTAGTCCATCCGGTACTTGATGTTCATCATCCCTACCACCTATGTCTTCAGCTGCAATCAAGTTTTCGTTTTCCACATCTTCCAATGGAAGTTCAACAATAGGAAGCTGCTGTTCCACTTCCATTTCGATGGCAGCTATTTCAACAGCCGAAAGCAATTTGTTAACAGATATTGAGCGTTTTTGATCTTCTAGATTCTGCTCATTTATTCTTGTGGCTAGCCCTGAGTACTTAAGTAAGAAGAGACGATGATGTTCTCTCCTTACACTTTGCCCACTTTTCTTTGCCAAAAAATAAAAGCGCATCACATCTCTGTTCATATGGTATGTCCATTTTAATCGCTTCCTTGGTTGTTGAACCTCGGCTTCTGGCACTGGTTGTATTAGGCCATCTACCTCCGGAGGATGTGGTGGTGCTGGATCATCACCAGGTTGAGGAAGAACATTAATTGCCACTGCTTGTTCGTGTGACGCGGTTTCCTCTAACTGCTGTTCATTGCCGTTGTTCTTCCACTCCAAATCAACCTGCTGTTTAATCTCCATTGCGCGATCTTCTGAGATGAGTATATTAGTTCTGATGTCCTTCACCTTAGCGATAAGATCTCTCAATGCGAATTTCTCGATTTGAGGATACTTTGCGGCAAATTTCGTTCTGAAATTTTGTCCTTTTTTTCGTGATGTTTGAAACTTCGCACTTTCATAATGGAGACGCATCAATTCCTCATTCGTTGTGGTATCCCGCTTGATGCTCTCCCACGGTATTTCTGTTGAAGTGGTTGGCTGCAAATAGCTAACGCTAGCCAAAGAATCCTCAGCAGACGCAGTTGATGTTTCACTGCTTACCGTATATCGCAGATGTTCTTGCTGGCGAGCTGTTTGATTAGTGAGATCTGCCAGACCATCTCGCAGCTCACCATCACCACCGTCCCGCATACTGTGGCCCCCAGCGGACGCTCCAGGGGCGCCCCGACGATCCTCGGGTAGCGACAAGCGTTTCAAAATTTTTTAAATACTCTCCATTTATGGGTTTTGGTGTTCCTCTTAGTCACTTTCCTCTTCGTTCTCTGCCTGTCTGGCATGGGAAACCCTGCCAGTAGCAAATGCTACAGCCAACATCGCCGTCAAATTCATGAGAGGAAAGCTCAAGCCCTATTGGGTTTATTATTTTTATTATTATTATTATGCCATCGGGCCATATCCCTTTCTGAGAAAACGTGACTCATCTTAGAGACAGATATATAAACTGTGTATATGCCAGTCATTAAGAAGAAATAATACATACGATATGCGGAGAATATGAGGTACCAGGAACATCATCGTCGGATAATACTTCCACTCAGATCTGATGGTTGGCCGGGCAGAACCAGATTGTACGGAAACTTTCATTTTGTTCAGCTCCTCCGTAAGAAGGATACGTAACTTCCTCCATTGATTTTTGGCTTCCTTTACTCAAAAATAAGTAAATAACTTCCGTTTCTCTTGCTCGGGTAAACGTCACAGTTTAGTACGTTAGTGAGTCAGAGACCAATATGACCCAACTTTTTCTATGCCTTACAATGATACACCTAAAAACCTCATGAAAAGCTACGAAATTCATCAGGTTTTGATGACAGTCACGTCTGGAGCACAGATTGACATTGAAATAATAATAGGAAAATTCTGAATTTACTTCAAACATTTCTCAACCGCAATGACAGTTTCTAAAATTTTTCGAAGTGTTACATCTTCTCTCTTTTTTCGAAAATAAATATGCAAACACATTACCTTCACTTGTAATAAACATGATGAAACAATTTTTTGTCATACATGGTTGTATACTTATGGAGAAATAGTCCAATTGTTACGAAATAAAATAATTCAACGGTAATTGATTAACAATATTCAGCAATTCATGATTTTCTTACAGATTTTTCCTATTATTTTTTAATAAAAATGCACATGTGGAAAACTGGTCTCGCGTTGGCCTGGCCCAGCCCACACAGTCTGGTTTCTAGTCTTGACCAGCTTTGGTCCTGGCCAAAAGTTTAACGTTTTCTGTGGCTAGCCTCATTACAGACCGTCTGATCAACCGCTACGTATGGGCTAACTAACAGTTTGTGACACTTGATGGACAAAAACTAGCAGTGTGTCAGAGATGTCACAGTCAATACGTCACTGGTACTTCAAGTTGTGACGTCATCTGGAAACATGTCTGCACGTCGAGGACCGAGCAATACATTCCAATAGCTTGGAAGAAACTTTATTTTCTTCAGGACTTTGAAAAACAACGAAAATAAACGCCAATCAGCGCCAAAATTTGGCCACGCCAGTCTGTCAATGTCATAAGAAAATAAAGTCTTGTTTTTAAAGTCTGAATTTTTTATTTTCTATATTTCTTAACAACTTGCAACTCGTCTGAAATATCTGTAAGCAATTGGCTGATCTAACTAATAACTTTTTTGGATTCTTGGCTCGCTGATCAGCGCCAGTCATGGGATGGACCAGAACATCCAGACTACAGGGTCTAGATAAGGTCAGGCTTGTCTTACTTCACACGAAATTGTTAAGTCTGTAAGGCATAGAGAAAAATAAGAGAGGATGGGAAATTTTTGAAATTTGACAGGTATCTTGTACACATGTGCAGCAACCCGTGTGGAAAAATTTCGTGGGAGTTCTGAGTCATGCTGAAGCCAGTACAGTTTTTCTCCAGCCTGTCTATTCACGCAATAGTCGACTGGCGCTACACTGGCGCTGTCTATTTTTGCTACGTGTTTGATTCAAACCTTTCTGCTGTCTAGTACCACCCCTGGTTCTATCAAATATTATTATAAATGACTTATTCAATTTATTTTAATAATTTATTGATTGTGTTAATGATAATTAAGTCTAACGTGATGATTATTTGAAATAATGAACAATCATTATTTCGTAGCCTAATCGCAAGTAAAATCATACAAACTTGATTTATTTCAATCACTTGTTCACGCATCAAGCACTTTTAATGTTTGAAAAATTCTTCATATTTTATTGAAATAAACATTACGATGTAATAAATTGAAATTGTTATCCGAAAAACTGAAGAAAATTTTAACTTTTAGATGCCCGAGGTGTTACGGCCATGGGAAATAGTCACAAAGATATAATAGGAAATTACATTGGAAGTTCCACACCCGGCGTATGTACAAGATATTTGCGGAAACTCATTCCTTCATTTTTTCTGTGCAAACACTTTTTTTATAATATTTTCAGCTAACTGCAAATAAAAATCTATATATTGCACTTTTATAACATAAAAAATAATTATATTACTTAATTATTAATTACTTTTTATAAAAATAGCCGATTTGTTTAGAAACTAGTCGATCCGAGCGTTACATCATAGTCCAGCCACTGGACAGTCATCATGTGGCGCGCCAGTTTCGACTCAAGGCGGACTAGACAGAAACAGTACAGCGCCACGAAATTGAACTATTTTTTCTAAAAAGTAACCGTTTTAATGAAAATAACGAGAAACATCAAGAATATGATTTTTGCTGCTGTTTTGCATTAAAGAAAGCACATGGCTGAAATGTGCTGAAAATTTTTCGATGTTCTAATCACGGTTATTCATTGGTCGTTTACTGGCCAGAGCCAGTTGCCTATTCGTATCTATCAATTAAAGTCAACTTTCATGGCTATCTTATATTTGCAGAAAAATTGAATATTTCTGAATGACAGACAAAAATAAGAATCACTGCGAGGGGCTATTCACTGAGTTGAAATGAGTTAAAAGTCATTCTTCACTCAAAACAGGTCAAATGAAATTTCTTATGATCCGGCCAGATCATGAGAAATTTTTCCGAATCTTAGGGAATCGCGCTAACTCAGGGAGAATCACGTAAATTCTTCCCAACTCTTCTCAACTCTTCTCAACTCTTCTCAATTCTTCTCGACTCAGCGTTGGTCACTGTAAAGTCAGCGCGGTCACTTGCACTCTTACGAACTCACGCTGAACTCTTTCGGAAGTCTGAATATTCAGTTACTGTTTGACTTGCTGATATTTTTATTTTACGCGTAATAAAGGAGATTGTCATTGATAATAAGGTAATAATCACATTAGAAAAGACAGAGAATTGCATTTATTCAAAATCAGGGTGTCCAGCGATTCTTAAGAACGAAATTCAAGGTGTTTTCCAGGTCAAGCGCATAAGCGTTTGCATACGTGTAAAAAATGAGCCATTTCATTTTTTATTGGTCAATAATTTCTAAAGAAGGCAGAACCATTAATAAACAAATTCTTAATTTTTTGCGAACATACGTCGTCTTTGAAAACCTTGCAATCTTTGTGAATTCGTTGAAATCTCTTGAAATACTCTTGAAATTTTTATGAAATCTTTGAAATATTTGTGAAAGCTTTCCTTAGGCTTTGTAATCTGTGTGAAATCTTTTGAAATCTTAGAAATCTAGTTTACTATAACTTTTCTATTATCCTTAAAACCTTTGAAATCTTTTGAAAGTTTTAAGATCTTTGGAAATTTTCGAATTCTTTGGTAATTTTTCGTGAAATCTTTAAAATCTTTGTGAAATCTTTTTTATTCGTTGAAATCAGTGAATTATTTTAAATCTTAATGAAATCTTTTCAAATCTTCTAAAATGTTCTTAAACCTTTTGAAATCGTTTCTAAACTTCGAAATATTTTAAAATCCTAGAAATCTGGTGTACTGTAAACTTTTTCAAATCTTTGGAATCTCTCAAATCTTTGTAAAATGTTCAAAATCCTTTTAAATATTTTAAAATCTTTGAAATATTTTGAAACCTTTTGAAATCTTTAGTAATGTTTTGTAATCTGATCAACACTAAAAAACCGAGTAGTGAAACCCTTAAAAAATCCGTTACATGGCCATGGCTCATTCTAATTCTGAAACTGAATTAACATCGAAATTTTCAACTTACAATTTTTATAATTTGTAAGCTGAATATCACAAAAATGTATACTTGTAACATTCTATATTAGCGGAGACGAAAGAAAAAACTTATAGAATTATTCACAATATCAGGGTGGTGATTCAGCGAATGATTTCTAATTTCCGGTCATTTCCTGGTTTTTCCCGGTCAAGTTTTTCAATTTTCCCGGTCAACTAAAAGTAACATGTTCATAGTCCCAGAAAAAATGCAAATATTTATTTTAATTCATGACGTTCATTCTAAACATCCTTTAAACCAATAACAGAGAACGGAGAAAAAAAACTGAAATTTTTCAGTAAAAAATGTTCATTTTTACAAAAAATGGAAGTCAAACTTTCAGATGGAAAAATTAATTTTCAACAAGAAAAAACGGATTTTCAACAAAATAGTTCATCTTTCAACCAGAGTGATGAATTTTCAAATCAAATTATGAATCTTCAACTAGAACAGTTAAATTTTAAACCAAAAAGATGGATTTTCAACTAAAACGATTAATACTTTACTGGAACACTTGAATTTTCAACCAAAGATATGAATTTAAACAATATTAATTTTCAAATAGAAGATTAATTTTCTACCGAAAAATACATGAATTTTTAACGAAATAGTTGAATTTAAATATAAAGAAGGCAAATTTTCAACTAAATAGTTGAATTTTTAACTAAAAAAAAATAATTTACAACCGAAAATGGATAGTATTCCCACAAAGTAAATAAATTTTCAAACAAATAGTTTAATTTTTGAATGCAAATTATCAATTTTCAACCAAATAGTTGAATTTTCACAAAAAAAAGATGAATTTATTTTTAACGAAGTAGTTACATATTCAACCAGAGAAGAATTTTAAATTGAAATGATGAAACTTCAACTTTTCTAAATTGACCAAAATTGTTAAAATAATAAAAACTGGATTTGTTCTACAATCAGAAGTAAATTATCAGTTTTTTAATTAAATTCCCGGTCTCTCCCGGTCAAGTCTCCACCCTAAATATTAAAGTCTGTTCATTACAATCTGTAAAATAATTGGTAGAGTCTCCAAAAAATGTCTAGAAATCTCTTCGTATCTCCGCGTATTGAGTAAAAGATAAATTATATCTTGATAAATAAAAAAACTTTTCAGTAGCAAGGTTTCTTCTAAACGAGATGTTTCGTTCATAATAGACTAAAAGATTTAAATTACTTTTCGCATTTCAATAAACAAAACCTACTTTAAAAAATTTATAATTCCGAAAGTAGCATGACAGAAATATTTTTCTAAAAATCCGAAGAAAATTAAAATTTATTTTTTGCGCAATGAACGATAATAAGTTCAATAATTATTAGTGCGAGAAGATTTAAGAAATATGTACTACGAAGTTGAAATTTAAACTAAAGTGTGTTACCATTTTTTTCTTTCCTTATTGTATCAAAAAATTATATTTTGAAACAAACATTTTTCCACGATGTTTATTCCATCTTTGAAGAATTTTTATAAAGTAAACCTTTGTTTCGATAAAAATAATGGTTATCTACCTCTGTATTGCCACCCTTTAACTGGAAAAATATTTTGTCCATTGAACGGAAATTTATAGGGTTCTGACATTTATTTTACAATGTGACGTGCTGCTTATGTATCATATATAATACATATAATATATGTATTTTGTATACATGCATTTAATTTCAAAGAAAGTTTTTATACGTCGAAGTGTATTATATGTATTATATGTGTTATGTATGTATAAAATAAAAATGAGTGATTCATATGAATTATTTTTCATTTATGCGGATTCACCGAAAAATCATCTGACATTCACCGTGTCGGCAATTCCTTTGAACTCTTTCAATGCTCTTTCAACTCATTTTGTACTCTTCCTGATCTTCGCGTATTCTTCCAAATCATCCGTACTCTCTTCGATTCTCTTCGATTCTCTTCGATTCTCTTCGATTCTCGACGATTCTCGACGATTCTTACCAACTCTGAATAGATTCTCTTCACTCATATCAACTCAGACTCAAGATTACGTACTCTTCGAAAATCATGAACTCTTTCACTCATTTCAACTCAGTGAATAGCCCCTCGAATCACTGAAAATATAGAACGGATTTTTCAAATTATATACATGTCCATAGGTTCCGTACTTTCCGAGTCAATGTGTAATTTTATAGGTCCATACATCTGTTCCCATAAAGGAATGTTTTCCGTTGTTAAAATAATTTTGAATTATGTCAATGAAAAAATTTTAACTATAAAAAACCGATTTTCAAATAAATATAAAGTGCTCAGAAAATGTAAGGGAGATTAAAAAAAATCCCTTGGTCTCTAGAAAGTAATTAGTGCTGAAAATAAGTCCTCGAAGTTTCACATTATTCACATTCATCAATCTTACGGCAAGAAGTTATAAGTGGAGACTTTGTAAGCACTGAACGAAATATTCCAAACTTCTTTTCAAAATACGCCAAAACTTTACAGCTAAGAATTTACATTTGCACATCATATATAACAATAATTCTTCAATAACGTGTCTTACCTGAAACAGTTCTCTGCAACATTTCTGACAGCATTTGCCCTATTGTCCACCATGCTCGCGCCTTTGTCCGTTCATCCTTATAATCACCGTGGAGCTTATTTAAGATACAAGGCTGCCCTTTAACACATCCAATAAGCAATGTGTTGGTGTCCAACATGTTCCCTCGAAATGACGAATCCATTTTCAAATTTTGTCTCGCACTACACAACTCCTTCGCACTAAACACTTATTTCTGCTTGCACTAACTTCGGTTACGCTAACCGCTGAGAAGTCAAACTTATTCTCACACTTTCTCTGGCGTGTGATGAATGGTGGCGAAGATTACTGTGGCCAGTGTCCCGTTTAGGGATCTTAAATTGGTTGCATTTGTATGTTCCTACCAATGAGAAATGTGCACTGTGCTTCAAGAGGACGCCACTGCTGTTTGCAGACATTATTTCAAGAAGAAGAATAAGAGGAAGAAATGGAAGTAGAAGAAGGACACCTATAACTGTGCCCATAATTTGTTGAGACTTCGCTCAATAATTTCGCTGAATGTGAAGCCAATGTTCTGTATAAGACAAAACTTTTAAGGAATGTTCACATGAAAAATAACCTCATGATAATACATTCACAACTACAGGTTTTTACTATCTGTTTCAAAAATTACCCCTCTACAAATCATTGAATAACTGAATAACAAAAAATCGCTCAAAAAAAGAAAAACATCTTGTCAATCCTCATTTTATTACGGATACAATATCATTTCATCGCGATGCGTCGATAACTTTTCACGCAAATTTGCAGTGAAGGTAAAAGAACGTGGTTAAAAGCACCTTTTGTAACTTGGTAGAATGTCAACCGCCGTATTGCTACTAAGGCCTAGAATTTTTCAAAATAATCAACAAATTCAATGGTGTGTTTTTAAAATTTGTTAATAACATCAATAACACGCTATTGCATATTATTTTTTTCTGTTTCTTTTTTCTACCGTTGTCGACCACAATTGTGATCGATACGTTAAAGGGGTTGCCGTCCACTATTGTTAAAGTCCGTTGAACCACGCGTCACATTCTGCCAGATGTACGAAAGTTAAAGAAAAAAAGATCACTTTATGAGGCAAAGGATCAAGCAGGACATCGATACCCTGGAACTCGCTGAGAGTATCATCGACTTGTTTTGTGCCTCCAGTCCCAAAAAACCGCAAAACCATAATGTGCGATAGCGTGTTTTTGATGTAATCAACTATTTTTAAGAAGAAACCATTGAATTTGTTGATTTTTTTTTTATTTCAAGCCTCAGTAGAGCCTTGCAGCTTCATTATAAGCTGAGTTAGCATACTTCGCTCTTATTTACTGCCGACAACAAAGTTATGAATATTCTCGAATTTTCCGGAAATGTACTCATAAATAAAACGTGAAGGTAACATCTCGATTTTTTGAAAAAGAATTCATGCAGTTCCCGACGAAATGAAGCAGTCGAAAGTTGATCAAATATACAAAAGTTGCTTTTAACCACGTTTTTTTACCTTCTCTGCAAATTTGCATGAAAAGTTATGGACGCATCGTGATGAACTGGTATTGTTCTTATTCGCAATAAAATGAAGATTGGTCAAGATGTTTCTCCTTTTTTGTCAAGCGATTTTTTCGATAGAGTTATTCAATGATTTGTGGAGGGGCCTGGATTTTTGAACGTTATAGTAGTACATCTAAAATATTGTTTCAGTCTGCAAGATTCTATTTTTAAACCGTTCAATTTGTAATTTTTTATTCAAGAAGAAAAATTTTTTTAGTTTTCTGAAATATCTGGCTGTTATTTAGGGCGCGAAATTTGAAACCAAAGATTCAAAACAAACAATTTTAAACTGAATTGTTGTGTTAATCGTAAAAATTTCAAACAGCTTTCAAACTTTCAACGTTACAGTTTAAATTATTGGAACAAGTTGTTTCAGTTGCAACTGAAATACAAAAAATATATTATTAAACAATATTTCATTACGCAATGTAATTAAATATAATGAAACAGTAATTCCAACGAAGCGTGTGCACTGATAAAATTCGGCCACTCCTACCGAAATTTCGGTGGAAACAGCAACGAACTAATTTAAAACCAAAATTTACACTTTTTGCACATATCCTACGAAAATGTAAAATGAATTTTCATTCTGAAAATTGATCGTCAATGATTATTTGTAATAATGTACAAAGATCTCCCGAATTGCCAAACAAGAATCTGCAAAGTGTTTAGAAATGTTTGGTACTTTTGCATTTTGTCAGAATGCCATATTTAAAATTTTTTTTTGAATGTACTGCATTACAGAATGTTGAAAGAATATCTGTGAACTTTCTTGGATTGTTCCTGAGGTCGACCGCTTTCTAAAAACAGGTGAAAGTCGGGGCTTGGAAAAGAAGGCCGAAAAACCCTTTTCTTTGGGATGTTTTGCCCTAAAACTTATGAGAAAAACTGTTCACGATGAAAGTGATCATAACGTTTAGTGAAGAATACTTTAATCTTTCAGATGCTGTTTATCAAACAATTCAGAGATTTTGTTCGAGTGATAAAGTAGAATAATTAAGTGTTTGAAGTGTTGTTAAGTAATGGGCAGTAAGCATAATTTATGATGATTCATAAAGTCACCTCTATACCTGTACTTCCGCATTTTCGGAAAGCATCTTCCGTTCGCTGAAAATCAAAGATGAAGGTGACTTGCTCCTCTTTGTGCTCCATAAATTGCGAGCTACGTGTAATCTGCTGACTCACGAGGATATAAATCATTATTGGCGAAATTGCTTTAACTTCCTTTGAAGGAAAAGCACACGCCCACAGTGAGTCAAGTTTCATTTGACTTCCAGTCAACGCAACTTGTCGGTTTCTGAGGCTCGAAAAGTTTGTTGAACTTATATTCTTCAAAGACGGTAAACGTGCAGAATTTGAAAATTCTCTTTCTTTGATAAGTTTCTGTTTGGTGCATTTTTGTTTTTCATTGACAGTGTGCAGAAAAGCTTCACTTTGTGTGCAGACTAACTGAAGAAGAAGAGACAGTAAGTACCTTGTTACAAATACATTTTCCTGTATTTGTGTGCAGGCACGCATACTGTAAATAATGTTTTTTATATGGATCACTTATTTCATAACACCGAATTTTCTACGATTCTACGTGTTTTACTTTTCCCTTACGGAGTTCTTGTTCACGTTTTGAGACTTCTTTCCATACTTATCGTTCAATATGATCCCAACCTCGATCAAGACGCTGAGAGATGAAACACTGATAGCTTTGGTAAAGGAAAATGAGTTTTTATACATCCAAAACCGTGGAAAGAAGGCGACGTTATGGTCTCCTCTCATCAGAAACTTCATCGATCTGGGGCATTTCGACATGACGCGTAAGTACATACACAAGAATATCTTTCAATTTCTCCGCTCTACTACCAACAAAATACAGAGCCTTCCTCTCCAAGTAGATATAAATTGTTTCTTGTTAATATTGTTTCATTTCTTTGAAAGTCAACTGATTCACACGTTCGAATATGGAATCTCTTGTTGATAATAAGTACAATATAATCTCTAAATTGAATAATCCAAATAATTAACGTTTTTCCTTCAAATTTTTATAAACTTATGATCGAATTTTTTCACATGGTCAGTGAGCAATCGTTTTAGAAAAAATGCTAAAGTAATTTTGACCACCAGTGGCCGCGGCGTTATTTTTTTTATGAGTCAATAGAAACTTATCCCAATACATATGTATGAAAACTGACTTCTACTTTTTGCAACTTTGTTCTTGCCTCGGATTTTTCTTCGGCGGCTGAATAATTTTTTTTCCATTAAATTGGACGGGGGTTTTCAAGGTCGCTGATTGCGCATCCGACGTCAAAAATTTAAAAAAAAACGAAATGGCGGATGCAATATGGCATTTTTTTACATGAGAAGACTTAAAGCTTTCGTATTCTTTTTATTTAAAACATTAAGGTCGTTTTTGGCCCCCCCCCCCCCGCAAGTGTTACCGCTCATTAACAGAAGTAACGATTTACATTGGCGTAACATTTTTTTTGGTCCAATTTTTGACACTTCCTTTTAAATTCCCAAAAGGTGTGGATGAGGGTGGTCCACAAATTTTTTTTTGGAATTTGTATGGGGACACTCCAGAAATTTGTTCGAATACACACAAAAATAAATACATTTTTTTTGTTTCGGAGAAAAATGATGTTTAGTGGTGCCGCAAGCCCTGTGAAGTTTAACATTTATATTACTATAAGAAGAAAAGACGTTTTTGTAAATCTTATTCAGAATTCTCTCTCAATCGAGTTGAAACTCAACATTTCGCTTCCTCATACAATACGAATAAAATACAAATTTTCAAATACCAACACCACAAGTCGGTTTTTTAGGGTCCCAAAGAAACCCCATAAGTGAAAAAATGGGTTTTGCGAGTTTTTCGCGGTAATTACGACTTTTTTTGCGGTTTTTCAGTATAAATCATTTTGGGCACATAAAAGACCATTTCATACTGACGATTAGATGTTTACATACATAGTTTAAACATTTTATTATTGTTTTTATCAATTTTCTCATAGAATGGAGTTAGGAAGACGCGGTTTTTTCACAAATTTTCCATTTGTTGTCCAATTTTCAATTAGAGGGAAGTAATAGTTCATTAATTTTAACAAAAGTGATTGTTTAAACAATTTATCATTAATATGAATAATATTCTCTTATAAAAATGATACAAAATTGCAGTTTAAAAAAAATCACTTTCAGTCAAATTTTCAATTAACATAAGTTAAGTCATTACTTAGAGTCAAGGAAATCAATTGTTTGAGCAATTTATTATAATTATTAATAACATTATATTTGAATCATGCCACAAAGATGCGTTTTTTTTTAATTCACCGCTTTTTGTCCAATTTTCCTTTGGAGTAAAGTAGTAATGAATTCAAGTTGACAAAATAATGTATTAAATAATTTATTATCATTGTTTATAATTTTCTTTTTGGTTAATTGGTAGAATGTTGCGGTTTTTTTCTGAATTTTTCAACTATTTCTCTATTTTTCATTAGGCCTGACTTCATAATTAATTAGATTTAGAAAAAATGATTTTTTCAACAAACTATTCTTGCTTATGACTATCTTCATCTACACCAATGCCTGTTAGTTGCGGTTTTTCGGCTATTTTTACCTTTCTGTCCGTTTTTCACTTACTGAGGTAATAATTAATTAAAGTTGACAAAAATGTTGTTTAAAAAATTTCATATCGATTCCTGCCTCTTGTGTGGGATGTTTTTTTTCTTTAAATTAATTTCTTTTCAAGCATTGTGAAACGAGCAAAAATAATTCAGTTAAAACAACAATACTATTCGAAAAATCATTTTTGTTGTGGTTGACTTATTATTTGTTCATAAATAAAAAGGCGATGAAAAGTTAAAGGATTTAGAAAAAAACGACACTTTCTACCACTTTTCGAAGAAAAGATAGTTATAATAGTAATTTGTTTAAACAATTATTCTTGCTAAATCTAATTAATTATGAAGTCACACCTCATGAAAAATAGACAAATATATAGTTGAAAATTTCAGGAAAAAACCGAAACATTCTACCAATTGAGCCAAGAGTATATTATTAACAATGATAATATATTGTTTAAACAATTATCCTGTTAAATTGAATTCATTATTACTTCAATCCAATTGAAAATTTGACAAAAAACCAGAAATTTCAGAAAAAATTGCATCTTTTTAGGATTATTGAAATATAATATTAATAATAGTAATAACAAGTTGTTTAAAGAATTGATTTTCTTGACTCTAGTTAATTACTTAACTTATCTTAATTGAAAATTTGAGTATAAGTGATTTTTTTCGAAACTGCAATTTTGTAGCCTTTTTATTGGGCTGAAGTTCGAGACGTCTACCGGTGACGGTTTTACTAATTTTTCCGAATTTTCAATTTTTCATAATTTTTTTCGCATATTACTGTAGTATACTGTTTATAAAAGATATTGGCACCCTCGGTTTTTCGAATTTTATTCTAAAAAAAAATTAAAGCAAAAAAAAGTTTTTTTTCAAAAAATGTTAATTTTTCACACACAAAAAATGATTATACTTTTTTTTCCATTTCGATACACATTATCTACTAAATTTACACAAAAACTTCCACATTACTGTTTCATCGCCACAAAAGTGTCAAATCGTCCAAAATGTGCCCCGGAAACCGTGTCAATTCACTTATTGGTCCAACTTGATGTAATATTAAGAATATGTAACAGTTGGAAAGTTGATGTTAATAAATATATTGACCAAAAGAAATAAAATCAACAAGAAAATCGGAAAATATCCTCGCGGAAGATTGTCAAATTGGACAAAATGTGCCCCGAAAAGCGGGTCAAATCATTTATTGGTTCATTTTGATGTAATATTAAGGATATGTAACAGTTGGAAAGTTGATATTAATAAATATATTGACCGAAAGAAGTAAAATCAACAAAGAAATCGAAAAATATCCTCGCGGAAGATTGTCAAATTGGACAAAATGTGTCCCGGATAACGGGTCAAGTCATTTATTGGTCCATTTTGAAGTAATATTAAGAATATGTACCAGTTGGAAAGTTGATATTAATAAATGTATTGACCAAAAGAATTAAAATGAATAAAATGAATATATTGAAATCTAAAATTGGTGAAAAATGGAAAATTCCATTTTTCGATCAAATATTGTGCACAAAACTTCGACCAAAATTGTGCACGCACAAAAGATCTCTAAATTTGTTATTTCACACTTTTCGATAGAACGCGTAGCTTCTATTTTATCCGTGAAACGCAACATTAAAAATGAAAAAAAAATAAATTTCCGGACAAAGAACACAAGGTACTAAAAAAAACAATTAGACAAAACTTCTTATTTCGAGAGAAAGAGCTACAAATTCATCACATTTAATTTTTCATAGGATAATTTCCGCCTTTGAATATCCGCAGTGGTCATCTATTTATATAATTTGTTTCTAAAATCTATGAAAAATATCTCATCATAATTTTCTTTCATTTCGCATCACTGGCGACATAATTTGAGGAAAATTATGAGAAAAAACGATTTCTTTGTGCCTTTAAATTTCCACACTGGGCATTTGGTTCTAATTTGTCCATAAAATTAATAAAAAATATCGTCTGTCAATTTTGTATGATATAGTATTATTTTTTCGATGAAGCAAGTAATTTTAAAGCAAAAATTCCCTTTGCAAACGTACAATCCACAGTGCAGACTATTTGTTGAGTTAATTTGTTTATGACAATTACGTAGCAATGCCATAATTTATCTTGCTCTCAACTACTCCCGTGCACAAAGTCTGGCAATGCTGACCATAGTTATTGGACGTGGTTATTATAATTAGCTTTTTTATGGGAACCCACTGTCCTGGGATGTCTTCCAGATATCAGCTTAATACTGTTTTCCTTGCCATGAGCACGTCCCCGCAATTAAGTAATAAAAGGGATTGAGTATCAGGGATTTAAGTGTCAGCTACTTAAGCTACTAGCGACCTTTTTATTACACTGAATAAGAAAAGCGGATAATAAAAAGATAATAAAGATGCAATGATGAGGGTCAATGGCAACTCTTGGGAATTTCCCGAGGGGCCCAACGCTGTCATGAGGCAAGGGGCTTTTGCAAAGGCCGAGGCCAGGTCCCATCCTCCTACTATAGGTGACTGAAGCGGAGCGGGGTATACTAACGTGACTCGAAAGCCGCAGTACTTTCCTTTTATTATTATTATACCATTAAGCCATTTCCCTTTCGGGGTAGGCGTGACTTGCTCGGTTGGGGAATAGTGAACAGGTGAATAGGTATAGAGTAGGTTGGTATATGGGCATAAGGTATATAGGAGTTTTATAGGTGTTAGGGATAGGTGTTTTAGATCGATCTGGAATTCTCGTGTCATTTATTTAGATGACACGTTCATTCCGCAACACTGCTCCGACCCAGGTTGCTGATCAATCTCT